>CM042158.1:96383975-96396040 GCA_023376005.1 Doryteuthis pealeii | reverse complement strand
TATCATGCAAGGACACTATTGTCTTGACTGTGATAGTTGTCTTATGGCCATTGTCTGTGATGGATGTTACTCCAAGAAGTGTAGGAAAATAGTAATGCTGCACAAACACACTGGCAAGCCTTATAGAGAGAATGGGATATTATAATAATACAGATTATTTGTTTGCGCAATTTAAGTTGCACCAATGGTGTTAATTTAGCTTTTTTCATGAAAAAAATGTTTATGCTTCGCATAAATTAGTTGAAATACATTAAGATTTATATCAACATTCAATATTAGTAGATATTTAAAATGTGTGTATTTTGACACTAAGAATGTTTCCACATTGATTATAAAAATAAAAAAATTTCAACACAATTTAAAATCCAATAACTTCATTTTAATATTAGAAAATAATATGATATCAGTTTTTGTCCAGTTCTTTGTTTTAAAAGATATAAATGTTAGAAAAAAAAAATATGATTAAATGTTATATGTTCATGTTTCTTTTTGCCAAGCAGTATCGATTTTCTGATTAGTGCATGGTCCATACCCTATTAATTTGTCACTTATGTATTTATCATAAAAATGTCAAAAAAGATTGTGAAAATTATATAAGGATTGAATGATATACAGTATGGCAGAATATATGATTCATTGAAATGTATATAGTATGGCCAGAATATATGATTCATGAAATTGATATATAGTATTGGCCAGAATATATGATTCACCGATTTTTTTCTATACTTTTGTATCATGCATTCATTTTGCATGTGATTAGACTCATGTGATTGGTCAATTGATGACACTTTTTTTTCGATCAAAAAGGTATTCATTTTTATTTGCATGTTCTTGTTCAGTGATTTACTGGTATTAGAGTGTGATTTTAGCTGTGAACTATAGTGATACAACGTGTGGTTACCAAGCATAGTAACTTTACACACTTAGTTATCACTATAATTCACAGCTAAATCACTTCTAATTCCAGCTAAATTCCATTACTTGAACGAGAAGGTGCAATAAAAATAAATATCCTTGATCGAGAAAACAATGTTGTCATTCCAACTTTGGCCAACCGTGATGGTGACATGAACACTGCATGAAAAATGATATGTGCAAATGAAAAACACTGCGTGATAGAACAGTACAGGAAAAAATCACGCGAGTCATCAATTCTGGCCAATACTGCTACATCAACCATTTTTAGGAATGGATAGATCAGTACACCAGTTTATTTCCATTAACTCCAATTCTAAAAAAGGGGAAACCACTCTTCGATTGACTGATAAATTATTATTATATTTATTGATTACTAGGAAAAAAAGATGGGTTAGGTTTAGGGTTGTTTAATGGGAAAATAATAGTAAATAATTAACAGTTAAAATTCATTAACAGTGTTCCCCTTTTTTTTAGGTGGAGTTATAAGGAATAACCGTACTATCTATGTCCATTATAGTTGGTTACATTATTGTATGCGTTTTATATGCATGTAACAATTTATTATGGGACAGAGGTTAGTAATTATTAAAATTTCAGGAGGACATAAAAGAATTTATTTAGATTCCCAGAAACAATGCAAAAATGATTTGTTTTTTTTTTTTTTGAATAAACAATATAATCAAGTACAGTTGATTTTGTTAAAAAAAAATATTGCACATAAAGTTCACATTTTGCAGTTTATCAAGATTCTATGAATAGTCTTCCCTCTTAATGAGTGATCAATAGGTATACAATCATATCAAGCATGAATGTTTTTGTAGCAGGGACACTTGAAGAGAATGGGCTATAGGTAGATATATTGCAATAACCACAAGTTCTGTATAATTAATACTTAGTTACTATACATAGTTGAAACCAAACAGTATTCAAGAATGTATGAAACAATTTTTTTAAAAAAAAAAAAATCAGGAAAGGTTCTTTAGCAATAAGTTAAATTTGGAGCACGGAATATATATTATACACACACCACACACACACACACACACACACACACACACATATATATATATATTATATAAAATATATTTTATATTAGTGTGTGTGTTTGTGTATATGTATGTATTTAACTTTTAAATAAATACAAAAAATTACAGTTATTAATGGTAATAAAATGATATTGATAAAAATAATGATAATATTATCAAAAAGGAAAACAAATTGAATTACCCCACCCCACAGCTCACAACTTTAACTTTCCATTAATCTCATATATTTAGAAAAAGGATGGGAATAGTGTGTGTGTATGTATATATATATATACACGCACACACATATATGATCACATATACATACACACATGAATATTCAATATTTCTCTTCCTATAACACCACACACACTAATGATCATTATATAATATTATTATATATTATATATATATATGAATATTCAGTAAGCATTTCTATTATGTAATGAAAATAAAAGGAAAGGTGAATAACCCAACACAGACAATTGATTCAATTAATATTTTCCTCTTATTTGTTCAAAAGACTTCATCTGAAGATGTCTTTGAACAAATAAAGATGAAATATTAATTGAATCAATTGTCTCCTTTTATATTCATTACCATTGTTGTCTGATTTTCTAATCAGTTATTTAATATAGAATATATATATTAATATATATATATACACTATTATACATACATACATATATAACACACACACACATACAAATTATATAATATATCAATTAAATATCAATCTCTTCCAAATAATCAAAAGTTTTTTTTTTTTGCCCATAAACTACTAAGTCGGATCAGTAGTAAGTTGGCTTCAGAAATGGATTGGTCAAATCTATCTAAGGCCTTGGACTGATCAGCATGGTTTTCCATTGAATTTCCATGATGTTGTTCTTGAAGTCTGGCCCCTTCAACAAGCCACAAAACCTAATCAGGAGCAATCAGAGTTTGCAACAGTTTGCAAGGACCTGGCCAAAATTCTTTAATCAGGACCACCTCAGTAAACTTTGTAGGGCAGACCATCAAATGCTTGGAGTCATGTTCTTGAAATGCTTTCTGGTCTTATTTCTTTACTACGGATCCCTCACCAAGCCACTTTCCATCCAGCTAAATAGGCATCTGGTCTCCCAGGTGAAAGGTCCTGGAAAGTAATCAGAGAAACACCCTGCAAAAATCTCCTTCATTGTTAGTCAGACGTTGTCTGTCTGTTGATGTGACACTTGTTATATTTTGCTTATATATATATATTATATGTAGCAGGTGTTATTAAACAACACAGGAAACATTCTTTTTCATGATTCTTCATTTGTATCTTTTCCAGTCCTCTAGGCTATCTTCTAATGTTAAGAATCCAGTGAAATAGATTCTTTATATATTATATATATATATATATATATATACACACATACATTCCTATGTATTTAATAGTTTTAAAAAAACACAGTCCCCGATCAGCTGTACAAGAGGCGAGGGGGATAGATATCGGACTCATGCGGTCAGTCTGAGTTGAACCCTACCCCAAGGATTAGTTGTGTCTAGCCACACTGAAGAGGCATGATATGCTTGAAACAGCATGTCTGGGCATGACTTATTTATTTATATATATATATATATATATATATATATGCTGTGTGTGTGTGTGCTGTGTGGTCTGTATGAATATGTAGTATTTCCATAGCATGCTAATAATTTCTTTTTCGGTGACATCTCTCTGGGCAATAGGGTTTATTTTGGTGGGGGTCTATCTCCAAGTAATATGCTGTAAGTAGATTATATAGTACCAGCAGCAAATACTGGCCAAGACCTATTACCGAATGCTCAAGATGGATTGCTATTATAAGGACTAATTAAAATACAGAAGAAAACTAAACAATTCCAAGATATACAGGATGTTCAGAAAACAAGATACATTTATTCATTTCATAATCTAATAACTTTGACCAATTCTTTCTTCTTCAATTGATCTCAAATCTTAACAGATGTGTGGAAAAAACTCAAATGCCTTTTATTTTCCAGTGAATGCATTTTATTTACATACTGCTTAAAATATATATACATGTTAGTTGAACTCAGCGGACAATTCTGTTCTCGATTTTTTTTCAATCCTTTCTAATTGTCGAGTCATCTTTTTTAATAATCAGGGTGGATTGGTTCGATTGATATCGGCACTAAGTAGTGCAGAAAGTACTTGTGTTAGAACCATTGGTGAATTCATACACCATCCACCCCCAATTATTTAAAAAGATTGGCAAACCAATTAGGAAAGGATTGAAAAAAAAAAACTTGTCAAGAAAAGAATTGTCCGATTGAGTTCACAAAACAATTGCATAAAAAGAAAACTGCTGCTAAATATACTTATTTATATATATATATGTATATATATATATATATATATTGAGATTGGTCCTATCTTAATAAAATCTTCAGCAGTTTTAGGGGAAAATTGTCATACTGACAAGATTTATGTATTTTTTTTAGCTATATTTTAGTTAAACAAGTTTTGAAAAAAAAAAAAAAAAAAAAAAAAAAAAAGACGAAAAAAAATCAAGATATATCTTTGTATTAATTTAAAAATAGATAAAAAATATATGCAGTCATGTGAGAAAAAAATCAGAGCATTTTGATATTTTTTACCTTGATAGTCATCTCAAATTTTATAGACAGGAAAAAAAAATCCAGGCAAGTTTTAATTCAGGAAATTTATATTTCTACATAAACATTTTAATACATACTTTTTTCTTTTAGAAAATATTTCTATGATGTGTATATTTGTAAGAAATTATTTTTTGATATTTCAAAGGAGTATGACAAAAAAAATGTATATTTTTTGGTAGAAGAAACATGTTTAGATTTTTGCCAAAATAAAAGAATAAAATTTAATTTAATTTTTCATCATACCAGTTAAAAAAAAGATCTATTTTTTTAAATGTTTAGTAATTTTGAAATTAGGTACCGATATACATGAGTATATCCAATACTATTCCAGAAACTTTTACAGTGGAAACTGTATGGCACAAGCCTTGTGATAACTATTTTACAACACGAAAGTCTGTATCTTGCATAGTGACCCGCCTCATTTTCGGTGCTAAGAATTTAGGTCTAGGAAAGTCGCATGCATAGGTGAGTATGAATAAATGCCTTGATGTTGTCAAGAGTAGATTCAAAAACTAATTTACAAAAAAATAGCATTTGTAAAAATTTACCCCAACCCCCTCATATATTGATTTGTCTGCAGGTTGACCTTGATCACAAAAAATCATTAATTTCATAGAATCAATTTTTGCGGAACAGAATTTGTTCATAGTCCTCCTTCCATTATTCTGAATTTAATCTTACAAAATACTCATGGAGAAGGTTGGACAACTCATTTTTGCCTAAAAAAAAAGTAGACCTTCAAAATCCAACCTATACACAAATAGTATAACTCCTAAAATGAATGGATTTATAATTTCTTCTCTGGCTTTTTTATTTTTAAATACCCTGTTCAGTGTCAAAATCTGCTTGGTAGCTCTGGGATGGCAGTCCCGCCTTGAGTACCAAAACTGTGCTATCACTCCTTAGTTTTACGGCTTGATGAGGGCAGCGTATCGCATGTGCTAATCACATGTGAAATTGGTAATACCAAGTTATGATAGTTAGGAATTATTCAATGATTATCATTTTTCTTTTCTTTTTTTAATAACAATGTTTCAGATATAATTTTAACTTAATACTTAGTATAAAAAGTTAAATTTGCAAAACATAATTTCAGGATGGAATTCAGTTATAATAAAAAAATAAGTCATTTTGAAAAATATATTATAATTTTTTTTTTCTACACTTGGCAGATATATAGTTTTAGTTTCAATTTGGTGAAATATACTCAATAAAGAAAAAATATGAAGCTTTATAAATTGATATGTTTTAATTGTTGTATAACATATTGCAACATTTTGGTCACTTAAGATAACTTTATTGAACAGAGATTTGTTTTTTAATTTTTAAATAGAAAATAAGAAATCTCCAATTCAAGTTCAAATATAATATATATATATATATTTTCAAAGTTTTAAATTATAATATATTTTCAAGTTTAAACATATAATATATTATAATGTTTTTTAAACTTGAAAAATATATTATAATGTTTAAACTTGCAAAAATATATTATAATGTTTTAAACTTTGAAAATATATTATAATGTTTAAAACTTGAAATATATTAATAATGTTAAAAACTTGAAAATATATTTTCAAATTTAAAACATTATAATATATTTCAAATTTAAACATTATTAATAATTTTTTCCAGTTTAACATATATATATTTCAAGTTTTAACATTATAAATATTTCAAATTTAAAAAATTATAATATATTTTCAAGTTTTAAACCATTATAAATATATTTTCAAGTTTTAAACATTATTAAATATATTTTTTCAAGTTTAAACATCTATAATTATTTTCAAGTTAACATTATAATATATTTCAATTTAAAAACCATTATAATATTTTTCAAATTTTAAAACACATTTAATATATTTCAAATTTAAATAATATATTTTTCAAATTTAAACATAATATATTTTCAATTATTATAAAGTGGAGAATAGCGCATATGAAAATAATATATTTAATTCATTTCTTATATATTTATATATATATATATAAAACACCTATATAAATATTATATATTATATATATATATATATATAATACGCTCTATCACTAATATTGAGCGCGCTCTCTAATTTAAACTGTAAAATCTTGACCATTTACTAACTTCACCAAAGTGAAATTAAGTGACAAACCACACACTTATTGCTATATATATATATATATTATATATATGATATAATTTACCAACCCCTCCACACGAGCAGGTAAATTCTAAGCGGAGTTCAACAGGTTTGAATTCAGAGTTTTCCTTCTCCTAGACTGGTTGCCTAACCAGGTTTAAGAGCCCAGTTGCCCCTAACCTAATTTATCCATAGCTGGAGGTACGAGTAGGATTCATACCTTTCACAAGGTTATTAGTGCTAAGTGAAAACTGCAATTACCACATCCAGGATTTGAACTCTGGGCGACAAGTCCATTTCCCATGAATTTAACCTTACCCACACACTCCTATATTTATTATATAATATATATATATATTATATATATATTATATATATACAATAATTACTAATAATTCATTTTAGAGGAAAAAATAAACGGTCTTACCCATGGTTTTCAATCAAATTTGAAAATGATTCTCAGGACCCTAACTCTACGTTTAACTAAGTGATGTTAATTTCCTTAGTTAATTAAAGGATAATTTTAGGAATAATAATGTTGAACGCTACGTTATATTCTCTCAATCTTTGCGTGTGGCCTGCGCGTGAAAAATTTCAGAAAAAACGAATTACTATTCCAACATGTATCATTCCTTAATCTCATTTCTGTGTTATCAATTTAATTCTAATTATAAAATAATAAGCTAGTAAAAATAATAGCTGGTAAAATTCTAATTCTAATTATATTTTAGGGGTTTAATATTACTAATTCATAGTTTTTATTGTTCTTTTTTGTATTTATCCTATTAAAATTAATAAACTATTTAAAGAACAAAATTTTCAATTTATTTAGTAAAATTTAGTAATGTATTCTAACAATATTTTAGTGACCGACCCAACCTATGTCTACAATTGCAGATCGATTCAAAATCTATTCATTAAAAGGGTTTATATAATATAATATATATATATTACAGCTTAAAAAATATTCAAAATTGTACAACTACTTATGTTCATATAGTTAGGATATTAAGTGCATGAAAGTATATGCAAACATAACTATTATGGATAGAAGCGCACCTTTTTTCTGTATAATGCTAGTCGGGCTAAGCTTAGCAGACCACTGATTATGAGCTAGATTCTCACGAGTGTCAAATAAATTAGTAAGATAATCCATAGGATAGTAGTAGTATAGTTTTTGAAATTTCTTTGTACTACAGCAATAAATTTATTTTTTCCTCAAGTTATATGTGTAATTTAAAGAAATTTTCAAAACTATACTAACTACTATCTGTGGTTATTTATCTACTAATATTATCTTGACACTCGGGTGAGAATCTAGGCTCATTATCAGTGGTTCGCTAGCTTAGCCCAACTAGGCATTTATTACCAGAAAAAGGTGCGGCTTCTATCCCATAATAGTTATGTTTGATATACTTTCATGCACTAAATATCCTAACTAATTAAACATACAGTGGCTAGTTTGTACAATTTGAAATTTTTTAAGCTGTAATATATATATATATTATATAAAACCTTTTTAAAATGAATAGATTTGAATCGATCTGCCAATTGTAGACATAGGTTGGTCGGTCACTAAAATATTTATAGAATTACATTACTAAATTTACTAAATAAATTTGAAATTTTTTTCTAATAGTTATTAATTTTAAATAGGATAAACAAAAAGAACAAATTTAAAAAACTATGAATTGTACATATTAAACCCTAAAATATAATTAGAATTAAATTTACCAGCTATTATTTTTACTAGCTATTATTTATAATTAGAATTAAATGAATAACACAGAATGAGAATTAAGGAATGATAATGTGTGGAATAGTAAATTGTTTTTTTCTGAATTTTCACGCGCAGGCCACACGCAAAGTTGAGAGAAAAAATACGTTAGCGTTCAACCATTATTATTCTAAAAATATCTTTAATTTAAACTAAGGAATTACCATCAACTTAGTTAACGGTAGATTAGGGTCCTGAAGAAATCATTTCATTGATGAAACCATGGTTAGGACCGTTATTTTTCCTCTAATAATGAAATTTTAGTATTATGTATATATATATAGTATAATTATTATATATCTATATATATAATATATATATATAAGGAAGTGTGGAATGGTTAAAGTCATGGGAAATGGACTCGTCGCCAAGAGTTTCAAATCCTGGATGTGGTAATTTGCATTTCACTTAGCACTAATACCCTTTGTGAAAGGTATGAATTCTACTCTACCTCCAGCTATGGATAAATAGTAGGAGACTGGGCCTCTTAAACCTGGTTAGGCAACCAGTCTAGGAGAAGGGGAACCTGAATTCAAACCTGTTGAACTCCGCTTAGAAATTTTACCTGCTCGATGTGGAGGGGGTTGGTAAGAATTATAATATATATATAATATATATATATATATCAATAGGTTGGTTGTCACTATTTCACTTGGTGAGTTAGAATGGGTCAAGATTTTACAGTATTATTAGAGGAGCGCGCGTCATATTAGTGATAGAGCTATATTAATATATAATTAATATATATATAATTTATATAGTATATATATATTATATAATATATATAAGAAGATAAAATATATAATTTCATATGCGCTATTCTGCACTTTATAATAATTTTGAAAATATATTATGTTTTAATTTTGAAAATATATTATGTTAATTTGAAAATATTTAATTATGATGTTATTAAATTTGAAAATATATTATAATGTTTTAAATTTGAAATATATTATATGTTAAAATTGAAAATATATTAAATGTTTTAAAACTTGAAAATATAATATATAATGTTAAAACTGAAATAATTATTATGTTTAAACTTGAAATATTATATAATGTTAAATTGAAAATATATTATAATGTTTAAAAACTTTGAAAACGTATATTATTAATGTTTTTAAACTTGAAAATATTAAATGTTTTAATTTGAAAATATATTATAATTTTTAAATTTGAAATATATTTTCAAGTTTAAACATTATAATATATTTTCAAGTTTTAAACATTATAATATATTTTTCAAGTTTACATTATAATATATTTTCAAGTTTTAAACATTATAATATTATTTTCAAGTTTTAAACATTATAATATATTTTATTATGTTTTTAAAACTTGAAAATATTATTATATGTTTTAAAAATTGAAAAGTATATATATATATATATTTGAACTGAATTGAGATTCTTATTTTCTATTTAAAATTAAAAACAAATTCTTCTGTTCAATAAGGTTATCAATTAAGTGACCAAAATGTTGCATATGTTTATACAAAACATTAAACATATCAATTTATAAAGCTTCATATTTCTTTATTGAAGAGTATATTTCACAAATTTGAAAACTTAAAACTATATTATCTGCCAATGTAAAAAAAAAAAATTAATTAATAATAATTTTTTCAAAATGACTTATTTTTTTATTATAACTGAATTCCATCCTGATTGATGTTTTGCAAAATTAATTTTATACATAAGTATTAAGTTAAAATTATTATCTGAAACATTGGTTTATTAAAAAAAGAAAAGAAAAATGATAATTCATTGAATATCCTAACTATCATAACTTGGTACGATTACCAAATTTTTCATCAATGTGATAATGACAACCATCTCCCTATTACGCTGCCACTCATCAAGCCGTAAAAACTAGGTAAGTGATAGCACAGTTTGGTAGCTTCCAAGGTCTCGGGACTGCCCACTCCCAGCGCTACCAAGCAGATTTTGGCACGAAACGATCCGTTACCCCCGAGGTAATTTTAAAAAAATAAAAAGAGACAAGAGAAGACAATATACATCCATCATCTTGGAGTTTAATATATTTTGTGTATAGGATTGGATTTTGAAGGTCTAATTTTTTTATTTTTTTAGGCCAAAAAATGAGTGTCAAACCTTTCCATGCAGTAATTTTGTAAATTAAATTCAAAATATTGGGGAAGAGGACTATGAACAATTCTGGTTACCCAAAAATTGATTCTATGAATTAATGATTTTGTGATCAAGGTCAACCTGGCACACAAAATAATATATGAGGGGGTTGGAGTAAATTTTTACAATCTATTTTTGTAAATTAGTTTGAAACTTACTTCTTGACAACATCAGGGCAATTTATCATACTCACCTTTATCCATGCGACTTTCTAAGACCTAAATTTAGCCCGAAATTAGGAGGTCACATATGCAAGATACACACTTTGTGTTGTAAATGTTATCAAGGCTTGGCCTACAATTTCCAGCTGTAATAGTTCTGGATTAGTATGGGATAATACTCATGAAATATACGGTACCTATTTTCAAATTACTAACGATTTAAAGAAAATAGATCTTTTTTAACTGGTATGATGAAAATTTAATTAAAATTTTATTCTTTTATTTTGGCAAAATCTAAAAAACATTTTTTCTTCTACCAAAAAATATACATTTTTTTTGTCATACCTTTCATATCATTAAAAAATAATTTCTTACAAAATATACACATCATAAAATTATTTTCTAAAAGAAAACAAGTATGTTATTAAAATGTTTATGTAGAATACTTATTTTCCTGAATTTAAACCTTTTCTGGATTTTTTTCTGTCTTATTGAAATTAGATGGCACTATTCAACGGTAAAATATCAAAAAATGCATATTCTGATTTTTTTTTCTTCACCATGACTTGCTAATTTTTATCTTTAATTTTTAAAATTAATAAACAAAGAGATATTATCTGATTTTTTTTCGTCTTTTTTTTTTTTTTTTTTTTTTTTCAAAACTTGTTATAACTAAATATTAGCTAAAAAAATACATTAAACTTGTCAGTATTGGACAATTTTTCCCCCTAAAAATGGCTGAAGATTTATTTTAAGATAAGGACCAATCTCATATATATATTATATATATATTATATATATATATTAAAATTAAGTATATTTTGCAGCAGTTTTCTTTTATGCATGTTTTTGTTGAACTCACGGGACAATTCTTTTCTACAAGTTTTTTTTTCAATCCTTCGAATTGTTTGCCAATCTTTTTAATATTGGGGTGGAATGGGTGTTGAAATTCACAATTGGTTCTAACACAACATACTTCTGCACTACTTAGTGCCATCATCAGATGCAGAACCAATTTCACCCTTGAGATATTAAAAAGATGACTCGACAATTAGAAAGGACTTTGAAAAAAAAAAATCGTTAGCCAAGATTGTCCGCTGAGTTCAACTAAACATGTATATATTATTTTGCAGTATGTATAGAAATTGCCAATTCCACTGGAAAATAAAAGGCATTTTGATTTGTTTCACACTATTGCTGTAAGATTGAGATCAATTTGAAGAGAAAGAATTGGGTCAAGTTATTAGATTATGAAATGG
>CM042158.1:96298975-96378975 GCA_023376005.1 Doryteuthis pealeii | reverse complement strand
AACATAATTAAGACGCAATTTTTCTGTCCAGTGTTTTAAAACATTGGTGCATTGTGTAATGTATATACATTATTGTTTTATTTATTTTCTATTTTTACATACCAACTTCGATATTGATAATTTTTAATTATGTCAAAAATATATATATTGGTATATCAATATGTTCACTGCCTAATGAGTTAAAAGAAAATCTTTTTTACACAACAAATATATTTCCAACATAATCTCCTTCTCTATCTCTCTTTTTATTTAACTACCTCCTCTCTAGAATGGTAGGCAGAAAAAACCGAAATATGAAATTTATTACCCAATATTTAAAAAAGTAAAAGAGAAATATAGAAATCAACTGTAATTATATTTTGCTTATTCCAAAAAAAAGAATAGACTACTCTGACCCACTCCTTTTGTGCAATAAGGAGGTGCCGTCACAGTCAGAATCCCAGGACCAACTCACCTCATTTTATTTTTTTTTGTCATGTACTTCCCACAGTTAAGGGAAATGAACAGTTACCTCACTTTAATCCCAGCTCAAAGGCCAAAGGGAAAGTTGGTTGTAATCTTCTTCATCAATGCATTTACCTCAATGATTCTCCATATATCATATAAATTGAACAATTTACAGTGAATATTTCAGATAAAAGTTTTACTTAAATCTGTGTCAGCCGATAAAGTTATTCCCATCTTCATACGTGGTTTTCAAATATCATTGCAAATTATTAAGTTTCTTTTCAATCATTTTTACAACCTTCTCTTCAAACTCGGGAGCCTTCACGGAACTTCAAACCTAATCAGTCAACTAACTTGACAGTAACATAGAATAATTAACACAGCTTAACACTTGTGCCCAGTAATGGTTAATGGAATAAGAACAGTCTACCCTAATGGATTAAATAAAGGGTTAGGTTTGAAGTTAGAGATGGTTCCCGACTCTGACTAGAAATACACCTGAAGAAGGCCGGTGGACACAGTCGAAACGTTGTACAGATAACAACAAAGACAAGGACAATAGTCCAATTAATTCAAATAATCAAACCTCATCTCAAAAATTCAGAGAAATATTTTTTACTAATTAACAACAAAGACAAGGACAATAGTCCAATTAATTCAAATAATCAAACCTCACCTCAAAAATTCAGAGAAATATTTTTTACTAATTTGGAAAATTTTGTAAGCAAACTTCTTTATTTTTCTTAAAATCTCAGCCGGATCATTTCCTTGACACCACAGGATACCAGGAAGGAAAATCAGTTTGGTTCAGTATTAACATCCTGGAAATTGATGGGTTCAAGAATGGATCAGCCAACATTGTGCTACATCAAGAATACAAGAAAATGTTTATCTTGGTTTTTCGGACTGTTGTCCTCATCTTTATTGTAGTATGTAAAAAGACAATGTTTCAGTTGCTTTATGCTCCTGCCATCTTCAGGTGTTCCTTGTCTATCCCAGTATAGTAATGATCCAACCTGGGAATCATTTTGAATAGTTTGACTGTTGATCAAACAAAGCGTCAAAGAACTTTTGAAGATCTCATTCAAATTATGGCATCATTAGCATGCCTATCAATCCGAGATGCGTCATTATCATTTTTTAAATTTAAAAAAAAAAATGAAACATTGTGTTTTTACATACCACAATAAAGATGAGGACAACAGTCCAAAAAATCAAAATTATACTCATCAAGTCTCATCTCAAAGGTTCACACAAATAATAATAAAAACTGGTCTGGACAGGAAACACCTGAAGAAACCCGGAGTATACATGTTTTTACATACCACAATAAAGATGAGGACAACAGTCCAAAAAATCAAATTTATATACATCAAGCCTCATCTAAAAAATTCAGACAATATCAAATTGGTACGGACCCCGTACATTACAACAATGGAGACGGGGAATACCGGAAGAAGACTAGAGGATACAGTGGCCGAAACGTTTTTATATACCACAATAAAGATGAGGACAACAGTCCAAAAAAATCAAAATAATACACATCAAGCCTCATCTCAAAAATTCAGACAAATGATACAAATTAGTATTATTAGCGTTAATCTGACTATTGTCCCCATCTTCATTGTTATTTGTACAACATTTCGGCCGATATACCCTCCGGCCTTCTTCAGGTATTTCTTGTCGGACTCGGGAACCTTCTTTTCGAACTCGGGAACCTTCTTGTCGTATTCGGGAGCCATTACGGAACTTTGAACCTAACCCTTTATTTAGAGAAATGATACAAAGAATTCACAATTACTGAAGTAACATTTTCTTTGATTAGTATTACATGATTAACCATTTTAGAAAACTTGGATCAAAAAAGAAAAATGTATTTCCAATTTTTGCTGGAAAAAAAAAAAGAAGGAATTGCTACTGGTAGTCAGTTTGGTGATAGCTTTTATTTACTCGAGTGATTCAAAAGTTTTGCAATATTTTGGTAACCTATTTGTTTTTTATTCTTCAAGTTACAACAAAAGTAGCCTAGTATTCAAAGTAGAGGTCATCGTGTTGCACCGTCTGAAGCCAGCTTTCTGCTAGTTCTTTATTCCTACACTGATACCAGTTCTTGTCCTTTGATGCGAAGAACTCCTTCACTGAAGCTTCCACCTCCTCTTGGTTGTTGAAACGTTACAAGCGCAGGAAGTGATCTATGGATTAGAACAAGTGATAATCTGAGTGTGCTAGGTCTGGGCAATATGCTCGGTGAAGCCAGCTTTCTGCCACTTGAAAAATGAAAACAGTTCTTGTCCTTTGAGGCGAAGAACTCCTTCACTGAAGTTTCCACCTTCTCTTGGTTGTTGAAGAGTTGCAAGTGCAGGAAGTGGGCCATGAATAAGTCATAATCTGGGGAGTTAGGTCCGGACAATATGCTGGTGTGGAAATCCGTTGGATTTTCTCAAGTTTTTGAGCTTAATTTTGATTTGAAATTTTCACTGTATAACATTTTCTCTGAAATTTTCACTGTATAACATAATTTTTCACTCTCTGAAATTTCACTGTATAATATATAATATTTTCTCTGAAATTTTCACTGTATAAATTTTTCTCTGAAATTTTCGCTGTATAATATTTTCTCTGAAATTTTCGCTGTATATATTTCTCTGAAATTTTCTCTGAAATTTTCGCTGTATAATATTTTCTCTGAAATTTTCGCTGTATAATATTTTCTCTGCTGTATATATTTTCTCTGAAATTTTCGCTGTATAATATTTTCTCTGAAATTTCGCTGTATAATATTTTCTCTGAAATTTTCACGCTGTATAATATTTTCTCTGAAATTTTCACTGTATAATATTTCTCTGAAATTTTCACTGTATAATATTTTCTCTGAAATTTTCGCTGTATAATATTTTCTCTGAAATTTCGCTGTATAATATGAATTTTCGCCGTATATATTTTCTCTGGAATTTTCACTGTATAATGTTTGATTTATGTGATTAATATTCACCGCTCAATGAATTGCATTATCAAAGGAGGAGACTATGTTGAAAATAAGTATCAAATAAATGCTGTTTTCATCATAAGGTTGTGAACTTATTGGTCTACCTACAAGACATGTCATTGATACTTTATTGTTTGAAAGATGCTAATGAATCTTTTAAAGATTTCCAGATGAAGTTACATATTTCCTGGTTTTATTTTGTGTATTATTGTTTTTTTTTTCATTGCCAACTGCCGAGTAAGTGATATTATTTGTCAAATATTACTTATGTTTTTTTAATATATTACTAAAAAAAAACTTTAAAACTTCCTTCTTACTAAAAAAAAAACTGGTGGCTGAATTGTAAATTCCTGAGGCATTTCATTAATATCTCTTTAGTTAGTCTGATTTATAATCAATCTTATCTTTTGGAGCAGGGCAGAGTTTATTATTATTACTAATCATCTCTTTCACATTGTCTTATATCAGTGGTTTTCAACCAAAATTAAAATTTTTAAAAATTGGGGGGGGGGTCCAAGCAAGCAAAATATTTTGATCATAAAAATTAGATTTTTAAACATTGAATGGCTGGGGAGGGAGTCACCATAGTAAGATACAAATCAAAAGTATGGGTTCTTGCGATGTCTTGCTGCTGAAAAGCTTGGTTTCTGTTGACCAATTCCTGGTATTTTTGCCGCATAATGGCATATAGCTGTTCAGAGTACAGGTTGGCATCAATCATCCGTAACAAATCATTATGAATTACCTCATCATTCCACTAAATGCAGGTGAAAAAAAAAAAAAGGTCGAGAACCACCGGTTTATATTGTAATTTTGTAAATAAATCAAATCTAATAATTATGTGAAAATTTTCACAAGCTCAAAATAGCCAAAGATATCGGCAACATGGTTATTAAGAGAACTGACTTTTTAATCCTTAAACACAACATTTTAAAAAATACAACTGAATACAAAATACATTCAAACTTTGTTCCATGGTAAAAACATTCTATCATTCCATTAAAAAAAAGAAAAAGGCTGTGATGGGTTGCTATATTAAACTTTTTATAAAGTAGTATCTGACATGATCTCCTTAAACCTGAAATACTGAGCTTATAAAAAAACAAAAAACAAAGTTGGCAGAGTGCCCTATTATCAGTATTAGACAGACAGTGAAGGAGTCAATCTCCTTGGTCTAGCGCTAGTGAAAAGGAGATAGACTCCTTCACCTTTTCACTAGCCCTAGACCAGGAAGATTGTTTTTTTTGTGTGTGTGGTAGAGCGCCACACTTACCATCAGCTCCCCACTTTAGGAGTCTATCTCCTTTTCACTAGCATTAGACCAAGGAGATAGACTCCTTCACCTTTTCACTAGCCCTAGACCAGGGAGATTGGGGGGTGTCTGAGGTAGAATGCCACACTTATCATCAGCTCCCCACTTTACCACACAGATCCAAGCTGGGTCCTCATCTGCTGATCTGGCAAAAGCTGGTATCAAACCCTAGCTGATTCCTAAATGAATGCTCTACCAACTCAGCTAAACTAGTCCTTATTGGGCTTATAGTGTTTAGTAAAATAACATTTAACTCATGGTACAATGGTACTGACTAAGTAAATAAATGTTATTATATAAATATTTATATCTTATTTATTATATATCTTATTAATTATAATTATTAATTAATAGATAATTAATAATAATAAATGTGTTTTGATTTTAAAAGGAACTTAAATAATTAATAATTATATAAATATTAAATATATGTTATTATATAAATATTTATATCTTATATTATATATCTTATTAATTATAATTATTAATTAATAGATAATTAATAATAATAAATGTGTTTTTGATTTTAAAAGGAACTTAAATAATTAATAATTATATAAATATTAAATATATGTTATTATATAAATATTTATATCTTATTATATTATATATCTTATTAATTATAATTATTAATTAATAGATAATTAATAATAATAAATGTGTTTTTGATTTTAAAAGGAACTTAAATAATTAATAATTATATAAATATTAAATATATGTATTATATAAATATTTATATCTATTATATTATATATCTTATTAATTATAATTATAATTAATAGATAATTAATAATAATAAATGTGTTTTTGATTTTAAAAGGAACTTAAATAATTAATAATTATATAAATATTAAATATATATTATAAACTTTGACTAAGTATGAGATGAGAGATTCAAATTTCATCAAAAGTTACTTTAATCCTACACTTAACATTGACTTAGTTAAGGCTAGGGTAGGGTCCTGATGAAATCATTTGGATTGAAACCATGGTATACCCTTAACTCTTTTCCTATACTGCTATAACTAATATTATTACTGCACACACACACACACACACACACATATGGAAAGTTGTGCATTTACACAATCCTGTGTTTTACCAAGACTAGCTTCATAAATCTTTTTAAAATTAGGTTTTTTTTTATTTGTTTTACGGCATATCAACCCTTTTTATGGGTTATTTAATGCCGAATCAAGTCATTTTGATAAACAAAGGACTCTGGTTGCTTACAGTACCTGATGTTGCTTAAAACTCTTAACATCCTATACCACCTCATTCCACCCGGCCAGAAGTCATTCATTTTCCTAATCCACCCCAAATGATTTGCCTTTGTTTAAACGTAATATTAACTCTTAAAGTCCTATACCACCTCATTCCACCCGGCTGGAAGTCACATTAGTTTTAACTAATCAGCCCCAAACAATAGCCTTTGTTTAAATTTAATATTAAACATATGTAGAAATCTTTGATTTAAGGGAAATAATAGGTAACTTTAGATGCAAAGGTCATTTTTAGCCATTTTTTTAATATATCCTTATAGGAATGCTCTGGACTTAGAAAAATCTCAACAGGATGTTAAGAGTTAAACATATTTACAAGTCTTTGATTCAAGAGAAATAACTGGTAATTCTAAATGAAAAGTCCATTTTTTTAGACATTTTTTGATAAATCCTTATATGAATTGGGCTCTGGAGTTAGAAAATTTCCAACAGGATGTTAAGAGTTAAGTGGTCTCCCAATTAAGTATTGAACAGTTAAACTTTGTTGATCTAGTTGGAACCATTACTTGAAATGTGACTTGAATGTAAATTTTAAAATTAGTACTGACTCGTCTACACATTACCACTTTATTATATAAGTTGCTCGGTAATGTACATGTCTATTATAGACAATCTACAAAATTTAAAGCATTGGTCTTGGTACTATTTTGATTACACCTCATACTTAAAATATTTGTGATATTCTAATTCACTACCCCCTACTGCCCCCTTTTTTGCCTCAAGGGATCATGCCACCATTCCCAGGGGGGCATCTTTCATTGTCTAATAATTTGAGAAAAGTCCTTGATAATCAAAGACATCTTCAGATAATTGAAACTCCTTTTTTTTTCTTTTTTTTTTTTTTAATGACATTTAGACTGGTACATTGTCCAACCACCTGCAGCTGTGATATGCACTCCTATAAGGTGTCCCATCATGGTGTAATGGTTAGCAAGCTAGTCTTGTAGATCTATTACTACTGAATAGCGAGTTACCTCACAACCCCCTACTGCCCCCTTTTTGCCTCACCCCCCCCCCAAGATCATTCCACCATTCCCGGTGGGGGGGGTGTATTACCACACACTTTAGGAACATAAAGCAATTTTTAAATGCATTTTTTTTTTTCATATCTTTTCTTATTTGCTTTACATTTTGGAGAAAGGAAGCCAGAAGAACCATTTCTTTCATTTCGGAGGGGGTACATATTACAACTAAATAAGGTGGAGGGGGTACATATTACAACTAAATAAGGTGGAGGGGTACATATTACAACTAAATAAGGCGGAGGGGAGTACATATTACAACTAAATAAGGCAGGAATATGTTCCGGTGAAAACATTATCAAAACAACAAAACAAGTTTAAATATCTTTCATGTCTAGGATTGATATAAGTTTAATAATAGAATATTTGGTGTTCTTCCGATATGTGATCTACCAAAGGTTTGTGATCTACTATTTATGGCATGTGATCTACTAGGAAAAAAGAAGACAGGGTTAGGGTTTAGGGTTAGTTTAATAGGAAAATAATGGGTAGATCACATATTGGAATGTAAACAACTCGGTAGATCACATATTGGAACAGCACCAAATATTTTTCATTTAACTGCCTTTTTTTTTCTTTTTTTTTTTCCTTTTTAAAGAAAAAGAACGAAAATAACAGATAACTTGAATGTATATAACACTTGTATCAAAAGTCTTTTTGTAATGATTGAAAAATGATTGTGAAAATTTTTTATTTTTTCTTATTTGTTTTGTTTTTTTCCATGAAATATCAACTGGTTGCTTTGTTATAAGAAAAAAGTAAAAGAAAATTGTATAACTTTTTCTTTATAGATTTAAGACTTTTTATATATATATGTGTGTGTGTGTATATATATCTATCTATATATATGAGGATAGGAATATTGGAGTAAATCCGATAGAATGTAGTAAAGATTAGAGGGAGAAATGTGGACAAAGGAACAAAACTCAGACATGTGTATGTAGGAGATATATTTTGCTGTACATTGAGAGTCAATGTATGGCAAAATATATCTCTTACATACACTTTTTTTCCACATTTCTCCCACTAATCTTTACTACATATATATATATATATATATATATACCTGGAAAATAATCAGAATCTATGTACGGTAAAGATGATAATCAGCAATAATATTGACCGCTAGTGTATCTAGTGCTATTAAATAGCCCAATAGACGTGCTGATTTTTTCAATTAAAAGTGTCCGGTCAAAAGATATCATAAGCTAAGTAAGAGATTCTGATTATGACAATCGAATATCTAATAAGAATATTGAAATTATTTAAACTGTCTTGATCAGTATATTGAAGTGTGGACGTATTAGACTGTTCGATTGAATTGAGGTGTCTCTCGTTATTCTTTTTTGTGTGTAACAATCGAGTTTCTATAGCAGATTTCTAAGATCTTAGCACAACGTGGGGCATTCGGCTAGACTTCCATATATACCTGCAATATTCCGATCTTGAAATTTCGGAGATTCTGTGAGCCAGCGCAAACGTGAGAAATAGCAAACGTAATATATTCTCTCTATCTTCTTTTAAAAGAGAAATCCGTGCATATATATATATTATATATGATGAACTTCTTAACAGATGATAGCCATTTTTATCACCAACATAATAACTCAAACATCCTGATTAATAAATAATTCATATTCATGAGCTCTCAAGTGACTCTTAAATCCAGCTGCTGGCTTAAAAGACATATACTGTTATTGACAGCATATAAGTTGCATTTCAACAGGTCATATTGAGGAAAAAATGTTTTAGTGTATTTAAGCATATATTGTTGAAAACAGTCTAGCTGTGAATTACACAAGCAGAAACATAGTTGTACAATCATTAAAAAATCAACAATTCATTGAAAATGTTGTACATATGGACTTAAAAGTCGTACAAATTTGCTAATTAAATCAAAATGTTGTAGGTCGTACAGCACTTTACCTACGATGTATAAGACGCAGGGGCAAAAATTTTTGGAAAAAAATTGCTTCCTATATGCCGTCAAATATGGTACTTACATAGACTCACAAAATGTTGATTTTTTTTTAAAATCACATATTCATAAGCACCAACACATATGTATCTGCTGTATTTTTTACTTATGTGTCTGTAATCTATATATATATATATATATATATATATATAGAAGATGACTTACCAAATGTCAATCTCTGAATGTACGAAATGTATATATATGAGTATGAAAAGTGGAATGAAAACATCACACAATGCTGTTAAAGAAGAAAACAATTTATAATATAATCATAGCTGATACTGATCAATATTTCGATTTTACAAAAATCATCATCAGAGCTCATTCACTCCCGTAGTTGTTTGGGTCGGAGAGGAATGTCAAATCGGTTTACAAAACAAAAACCTTAATACTGCAAAAAAAAGAACGAAAGTCGTTACAATATTCACCAATGTGGGCATTCGCGCCATATATATGTCATTCCACCTTTTCATACTCATATTGTCGGATTCATTTCCTTTCTTCTAATATATATATATATATATATATATATATATATATATATATACACACACACTGGGATACTTATTTTTTTTTACAATTTTTTCCCTCTTTACAGGAAAAAAAAATGGCTGAAATATGTGGGTTTTATATATTTATTTAGTGAACTAAAGAAATTGACTTTTTCTTTTTTCTTTTTCTCTGTAAATTTGTTTTTTGTGGATGATTAAAGTTGTTTGAAGACAAAAATAATAAAGTGTCATGTTTTCTTGTTTTCTTCAGTTACTAATTCGTGTTACAATGAAGGAAATTAATGCTATCCGAGAGAAACGACGACAAGATAACCAAAACTGATGTGAGATATTCAAAATGGAAACTTCTCTACGGACTGACCAGTTCCTGTTTTTTCGTTTTCTTTTTCTTTTTCCTCAAATGTTTTTGTCTTTTTCCTCTCCTTTTATTTCCTCTATTATCTTTCATGCCTCCACGGTGAAAGCTCTATTGAAAACTATTTCCCTCAAATTTTAATCGGACATAACCATATGTGAGCAAAAAAAAAAAAAAAAAGAGCTGAATCTTTGTTAGAGGTTGAGGAATTTTTTTTTTTTTTTTTGTATTCTGTCTGTCTGTTACCGTTTTTGGTCTTTTTTTCCTATGTCAGATATTTTTTTAAATTTTGTTGCAAACCAATTGTGATCCAAAACGCCAACATAAATCTTAAATAATTCATACTTGATATTATGAGAAACATTCTTGAAAATGAAAAACTATTTTTTTAATTCATTTTTTTTTTTTTTCTATAAGAAATCATGATAAAAATACGAATCTACCTCTTGTGTGTTTATCTATATAGATACACATGCATATGGATCTGTTTATTTTAAAAGATAAGAATTCTAATAATTTAAAAAAATAAGTCTATTTACCAATTAGATTTTTTTTTTGTTAATGGAGTAAGAAATTTTTGGGGTAATCTGAACATTAGCTACATAAATGAGAGTAACCTCCCCTTGTATGTTTCACTTTGAGGAAGCCGTTTGTTTTGGTCGGCTATTTTCCTTTCACCGTAAATCTACACTGAAAATACGAATTTGTTCGAATCAATACAACTGCATGTTTTAACACGAAAATACCATAAAATGTGTTCTTAATAACAATTAAGTTCATTTCAAATAATGAGCTAGCACAATTAAGAACACATTTTATGATATTTTCTTGTTTAAACATGCTGTTGTATTGATTCGAACAAATTCGTATTTTCAGTATAGATTTACGGTGAAATGGAAATGGCCAACCAAAACAAACGACTTCCTCAAAGTGAAACATACAAGGGGAGTTTTACTCACATTTAAGTAGCTAATGTTCAGATTACCATTTTTTTAAACAAAAAACAGCAGTAGTGTAAAAAAAATTAACTGAATTGGATGATTTCAGAAATAATGGTAAGAAAAAGAAATTCAAGGGGGGATTTTTGAACTATCGGATGAATTACTTAACAGAATTTGACCTTTATATAGATATAAGTATTAATATTATTATATATGTTCTGTGCAAAGATTCTTTTTTTTCTTTTCATTAATCTTTATATGAGAAGATAGTAAAAATGGTAGATGCCCAAGGATTTGTAACATACTACTACTACTACTACTAATAATAATAATAGAATACTCAGAAGAGTCCTGGAGACCTGAGGAGACTTGTTGTCCCTCAGACTCCAGTAAGAGACCATCAGCTAACATTGGTGTGAAAATCTCTATAATAAAAATAATAATTTAACTCTTTGCCTTCAAGCCAGTATCTGTAGATTATATATAGTTGTATATTTTTTTCCGTGGTATTGGAAGTATAGGAAATATATATAAAAAGTGAACAAAAAATAATGTTCTAATATATGATCATTGTTTTGCCCTTGGTTCACTTTATTTTTACAATATTTCGGGTGACCTACACCCTTTGCCAAGTTTTTTTTTTTTACTATAACTTAATAGGAAAATAAAATAGATGTGAAAAAAATCAACAAGGATCTGGCCTATATATGATAAGCAAGTCCATATGAGCAGATATATTTTTATCAGATGTATTTGTATATTTTTGATCAATTAAATTCAAAAGAAATTACCATACAAGTTTTCCAGTTGTGTGAGTTTGCAGAAAATTTATTTTTCTAACTGCAAGCTACCTATGCATAATATGTTATACTCTTATATATAATGAATGACAGAAATTGTAAACATGAATGTGCTCGTGTGTGTGAGTGCGTGTGCATATTTTTTTGGCATCAAGACACATTTTTACATTCCATGAAAATCTTTATTAATCATCAAATTGTAGCTGGATTTTGTTCTGTAAAAAAAACAAAAAGAAAATCTTTGTTGATTTATTCTATTTTTATATTCAAAAATTTATTCATGATCTTAAATATGACAGTAAGTAAATTTTTAATAAATTAAGACGATATTTTAAAACCATATTTTTAAATAACCTGCACAGTAAAATAAGTACATACCCTGCACAGTAATATACAGCACAAAAAATGAGCATGGTTCCTCTTTGGTAACATGCAGCATGACAAAATAGGCATGTTACCTGCTTAGTTAGTAGTATATTACAATATAAGCATGTTCACTAGTTAGTAACATACAGCATGACAATATAAGCATGTTCCCTACTTGGTAACATGCTACACAACAAAATAAGCATGTTACCTCATTAATAATATACAGCATGACAAAATAAGCATGTTACCTGCTTAATAATATACAGCATGACAAAATAAGCATGTTACCTGCTTAATAAAATATAGCATGACAAAATAAGCATGTTACCTGCTTAATAAAATATAGCATGACAAAATAAGCATGTTACCCCATTAATAAAATATAGCATGACAAAATAAGCATGTTCCCTACTTAGTAACATGCAGCACAACAAAATACATATGTCCTTGCTCTACATCCAATGATTTGATTGTTTATAGACAACAGATAAGCTTTTCTCACTTATTAATACAGATTTTTTGTTTTGCTTTGTTTTGTTTCGTTTTATCCCAAAACATCTTATTTTGTATTCTCCCAAATAGGTTTGTATTTTCCACCCCATATTTAGGAAATTTTGTAGTGTATAGAGCCCACATGGGTTTTAAAAAAATCAGTCTTTGATGTTTATAAAAAATTTAAAAAAACAAGCACATGATGTGTGTGTGTGTGTGTGTGTGTGTTGTGTGTGTGTGTGTGTGTGTGTGTGTGTGTGTTACTTCACATTTGATAAACTTAAACAGTTAAGAGAAGACTCGTTCATAAAGTTGAGTCAAAATCAATTCTTGCTGTTTATGAAATGAAGCACATGAATAAATGAGTTTTATAAAAAAAAATGAAAGCAGATTTTTACATGTAGAATACAAAGTGCTATATCATTTCCTTGATGTTTTTTTATTACTGCAATACCTATTGATAAAAAGAACATCTTCATTTTTCATGATAGTCCTAACACAATACTCTATTTTAGAATGCCAAATAAATGGATAATCTCCCTTGATCTCTTTCTCACAATTTAATTTACTTTATTATTATTGAATGATATTAAATTCAGGGCTTCCAAAAATCTCTTTTTCGTGCCCCTAGGAGAAGACTTTGCTTAAATTTGAGGATTTAAGGTACAAATGGATTTTTAATACTCTATTTAGTCTCTTTTTTTCTTTTTTTTTTTTTAAATAAAAATAATGGTGTAAAATCAAACCTTTTTAATAAAAATAATGGTAGAGAATTAAAATTTTTAATAAAAATAATGGTAGAGAATTAAAATTTTTAAGAAAAATAATGGTAGAGAATTAAAATTTTTAAGAAAAATAATGGTAGAGAATTAAAATTTTTAAGAAAAATAATGGTAGAGAATTAAAATTTTTAAGAAAAATAATGGTAGAGAATTAAATGTTTTAATAGAATTAATGATATAAAGTGGTGGTAGATTTTCTCCCACCTTTGTAAAAAAATTTTTATATATATATATATATATATGTGTGTGTGTGTGTGTGATGAAATATTAACAAAGTAGACAGCTTTTAGGTTTATGATTATAAAACATAATTCAACATGACAGCTAATCCAAATATGAGCACTGGTAAATAATCACAAAGGAGTTATTCTCTGTTTACCAAAATTGTTACATAACAAAATACTTTATACAAATCCTAACCAACTATTGAAAAGAGCTTCTTTCTTCTTTTTTTTTTTTTTTTCTTTTTTTTTTTTTTTTTTTTTTTGTATAGGGCTGTCAGAAATTCTCAGCCCCTCCCCCCTTCCTAGGCTCTCCAGCTGATGTACCAACTGAAATTCCGTTCTCACAGGTTCTGGTTGTCCTACACGATTTCTTCAGAGCCAAATTATAAGAGATCCTTAGTTTTATAGTCTTGAATTTTATATTTGCAGCTCTGATCCATAGGTCTTTATAAAGGGTTTGCAGTGGTGTAGTGTGGGTTTTGAGCACCCAGGGCAATTTAAACTATTGCACGTCCTCATAAACCATAAACTGTTATAAATTTTAGGATTATTTCCTATAATGCCAACATAAAAAAGGGGAACCACTCTGAATGAATTTTATCTGTTAATTAATCTACCCATTATTTTCCCATTAAACTAACCCTAACTTCTTTTTTCCTAGTAGATCAATAAATAAATAAATAATTTATCAGTCGGTTAGAGTGGTTCCCCTTTTTATGTTGGAGTTATAGGAAATAACCAATTTTAGTTTTTGAAAGTTTTTTGTTTTTTTTTACATATTTTGTCAACCTAATTACACATACATTAAATTTATTCATCTATTTATTTACTTATAGGATAAAATTTGCAGCCATCAAAAATTTATATCAAAATTATAATTGAATTTGATTTAGTTATGGATAGAATATTAAGGTAATTTTCCAGGTCAGAGACACCGCATAATCTCATTAGATAAAGAGAGATTTAATAAGGACATGTAAAAGATTTATTAAGATGTTCTTTCTTCAGACCCATTAGGATTGAAGGTATTTTTGATTATCAATATTTGATAGATCAATAAACTACTTTAAATATACGCTCCTACATTTGGGGCGTTGGTGGTTGTCGTCAGTGATGTAATCCGCAGGGTTCATTGGGAAGTTTCGGGTCTTCCAACATCAGACTTCCCTCGCCCTGCTGACCCTATCAGAGGTAATCAAAGCTTTGGTACAACCACCAACAATAGCCACTAAAAGACAATTGACAAAAAAATTATTTTTTATGGACGGTTGTAGAACTATATCCCATTCAAATACAAAGCACCGCGCATCCGATTGGTTGTTATAACAGTAAGTTAGTAATTATAGTACTAACTTTATTACTACAATATATTTCAAATTAAAAACAAAAGACTAAAGAATTTTGATGCCTCTCCAAATTTCCCCCCAAGGCAATTGCCGTTCTGGTTTCACTCACACTTTGCCACTGAGGACCTATGAATATAATTTCTCTTTCTAATAGATTATATTCTTTCTCATATTTTTTATTAACTTCAGAATGTTATTTTTTTATATGACAAATACAAGATGCTGTTAATATAATCTTCTTTGTTTCAGGTCAACTGCTGATTATTCTTGAATATTTTCTTAGTTTTATTCATTCTATTCCTTATATATATATATATATATATATACACATTTAAAATCGAATGGTTTAAAAACTACCGACTTAAGTTTCTTGCAGTAGCGCGAATCTTCAGGGTATTTTCTTCCTGTGTTTGTTTTTATGCCTACATCTGTTTGTTAATTCTGCTCTGGGTTATAAATTCTGCTGTTTTTAATTTTTTGATGGTAGGAAGAAAATACCCTGAAGATTTGCACTACTGCAAGAAACTTAAGTTGGTAGTTTTTAAAATCATTCAATTTTAAATGTATATTGAGCATTTTTTTAATCGGTTTTGGGGAAAAAAATCCAGAAGTAAATATGATTTTATACTTATTTGCTTGGTGGATTTAATGGTAACTGCAATATATATAATATATATATATATATATATATATATATATATATATATATAGGCTTTTATAAAAACAATACAATCATGTTTTTGATGACTTGTCTTTAAGCTATTTTAACTCCTTTGTAGCTTTGAAAACAGTAGCCATAGACAGACCAATCTGCAAACTTTTGGGAGAATGAGTTGAAAATTCAGACACATCTTTGGCAATTAAGAAAAATTTCTTGACTGAATTATTTTGAGACATGTAAAAGTATCTGAATTTCTTTTGGTCCATTTTTAGCTCAGTCGTTAGAGCATCGGCCTTGGAACAACAAGGTTCCAGGTTCCATACCAACCCTTACCAACTCAGCACATGAGTAGCACAGCTTGTATCTGTGTGGTAAAGTGTAGTGCTTCACCTCAGATGCAAAAAATCTCCCTTGTCTAGCACTAGTGAAAAGGGGATAGACTCCCCTGCTCTCTGGCTGATACCGACAATAGGCCACTTTGCCTACTTTATTTTTACTTACTTATTACATGTCCAATCTCAAAATGATTATCAGCCAAATGCAACAACATTGTCCCCCCATTGTTGGGGGGCATAAAACTGTAAGTCGGTGGGATGGCCTTATTGTTAGTGTCGGCTGGACAGTCTATCCCCATTTCACTAGCACTCGACCAGAGAGTGTTGTTTTTTGTTTTGTTTTGTTTTGTTGTTTGTTTGCTCTTTTTTTTTTCTTTTTTTTTTTGGGGGGGGGTCTTTTTTTTTCTGAGGTGGAATGCCACACCTACCATCAGCTCCCCATGTTACAGCACAGATCAGATTACCCAAGATGTGGTATTAATGTACTGAGTTAGTGAAGACCGAATTAAATTTTAATCTTGCACTTTAAAATAATGCTTAAAAGTAAATTATTGTTTTTATAACATCAATATCTGAATCATTAATTAACCCTTTGAACCTGTTAGGATCCATCCATAAGAAATTCTAGAGTTACTCCCCTTGATCAGTAGGGGTTAGTTGAGTCCCATGACAGGTGCATTTTGGGAGCTAGGACCAGAAATGGGTTTTCCACCATGAGACACATGGATTGGTACATGAGCTAGCTGGCCGCACACAAGTGGAGTTATTAAGTCACTGTTTGGGGGTAGAAGCATTTCTCTACCCTGTTTTAAATAAAAACCTTTTTTAATTTCCAAAAACTGGCTCTTGCATTTGCATTCAGTGCTCTGGATTTTATATGTAAAAATATAACAGAACCCTAAACCTCTTGGACCTCAACTACTCTGCACCTGAGCTCACAAAATTGAACAGAAAACTCAAACTTCCCTCCAGGGCAGAGATACCATTGTTTCCTTAAAATAAAAGCTGTGAATAATTGCTATATTAAAAGCCTTGTAGTGTTAGTATCTGATATGGTCTCCCTCAGTCTAAAATATTGAACTTACCGGTGTCTAGTAGAATAGAACTCTAGCCAAAATATTGGGCCTAGATTGTATAGTAAAATAGTACTGAGCTTGAAATATCAAACTTACAATAAATATATAGTCAAATAGTGCTCAGCCTGAAATATAAGGCTTACACATTCAAAGGATTAACTTATTGAAATATCTTTGTTCATTTACATTATGTCATACTGTGAAAAAGACGTCTTAATATTAATATGTGCAATAATAAAGAAATAAGTTATAATTCCAGAATTAAACACAAATGAACACTAAAAATTAAATCTTTAGAATCTTATTATAATGGAGATTGTGTGTTTTTCTGTCTGTAACCGAAACTATATTACTAATCGAGTTACAATTCACATAGTTATTTACATCACATTCTCCATGATTTTATTTTTATTCAAACCTCAATTATTAATAAAATAGTTTTACATTATTAATACTGTTGACCATATCTACAAATTATTAACATGCAATCGTATTTATATATACAAAATATAGTGGTTTGCAGTGTGAAGGGAAAGGCTAATTTGCATATTGATATTAAAAATTTGATTTTAATAAATATGTGCTTAGTATTATTGATTTCTAATTGTTTGGTTTTATCTTAATCAATATGAGCAAAAATCTCTCCAATAAATACATTAACAATATTAACAGCAATTCTATTCTTTACTTCCTAATTTAACTAAATAGTTAAATTATGAAAATTTAGCAATGAAAGACGGGAGTGAAGAAAAAGCAAGTTTTAGTTGTTCCCCCTCTGTTTCAAATCTTTTTATCGGCAACTTATTTAGTTCCATTACCCTTTCTAAGTTAACATAATATTTTATTTCATTAAAACTTAAATACTTGCACCCGGAGGGTGCATATATTTGCTAGTCTAAAGAATAGAATTATTTTACTGACACCATTTTGGTATGTTTAGGGTTAGGTTAGTGGTAACAAACGAATTGAGCCATTTGTTCATATCTGTTGTCTCTAAACAGGTTCAAAGAAAAAAAGGTTATTTCCTATAACTCCAACATAAAAAAGAGGAACCACTCTGAATGAATTTTATCTGTTAATTAATCTACCCATTATTTTCCCATTAAACTAACCCTAACTCTGTCTTCTTTTTGCCTAGTAGATCAATAAATAGATAAATAATTTATCAGTCAATCAGAGTGATTTCCCTTTTTTTATGTTGGAGTTATAGGAAATAACCCCCCAAAAAACCCCTCTGCATATTGAACTTTTTTTTTTTTTTTTCTGAAACAAAAACTTTTTCATTAACTTTGCTCTGCATGTATATCTGTATATTTTGTTTGACTCCTCTCACATACCAAAATGTTATTAATTCTAAAAAAAAAAATAAAAAATGTTATAAAAAAAAATGTATTATATATATATATGTACACACATATATATATATATTTTTGAACAACGACGCAACGAAAAAGATTGTTGATTTTTTTTATCTTTATTTTATATGTTTGTAATATATATACTTTTATATATATGTATAAAAAAAAATGAACTCTGATTTTATGAGATTTTTTCTAAACAGTTTGTTTCAGGTTAAACAATTCTTTTTTAATAAATTTTTCTGATGAGATTATCAACAGTTACGTAATCTTTTATGTTTTTATTTCAATGCAGCATCTATATATATAAAAGAATGTTTTTGGTATGTACGTGTTGACTTATAACTCCGAAAAGAGATGTCATTCTGATTTGAAATCTCGCAGATACATTAACGTGTTCCTAACTAAGAAACACACAAAATTTGGTTTTTGATTTTTACTAATTAAATGATTTAATTTAATAATTAAACAAAAATCAACCCATTTCTAGAACTCTTCACAGTAAGGAAAAATAAAGTAACGAAAAACTGGGTAAAAAAGGAAATGAATTAGACTAATACATTTCACTTTAACTAAACAGGCTAGGTACTCTCTCTCTCATCCAGTCTCTCATTCTCATCCAGTCTCTCTCTCTCTCTCTCTCTCATCCAATCTCATTCTCATCCAGTCTCTCTCTCTCTCTCTCTCTCTCTCTCTCTCTCTCATCCAATCTCTCATTCTCTCATTCTCATCCAGTCTCTCTCTCATCCAGTCTCTCTCTCTCTCATCCAGTCTCTCTCTCTTTTTTTTTTTTTAATAATTCTTTTTTTTTTTTTTTTTTTTTTTTTTTTTTAATAATAAAATATTTTCCTCTTATTCTCTCTTACTCCTGTTTTCTCCCTTTCTCACTGGTGTTCCTAAAAAAAAAATTAGTCCTGTCATGGACCGGGTACTTTTGCTAGTAATGTATATCTTCAACCTTTTTATGAGAAAAAATTTGAGAAAAATGAATAACCTATATAGTAGTTGGATATGTGTGGTGTAATGGTTAAAGTCATAGGAAATGGATTCGTCAACCTGAGTTCAAATCCTGGATGAAGCTACAGCTCACATAGCACTAAATCACTTGGGAAAAGTATGAATCCAACTACTCTCCCTCCAGCTATGAGTAAATAGTAGGGCAGACTGGGCTCTTTAACCTTGATTAGACAACCAGTCTAGGAGAAGGAAAACTCTGAATTCAAACTTGTTAAATCCACTTGGGTTGGTCACTAGAATAGGCTCAGTCCTAATTAGTGATCTATTTCACTAATTTTTTAAATTTTTATACAAAATCTGTATATCATTCTGTTTAAAAAATAAAGTTATGAACTAATTGAAATTATATAATAAATAATTAACCATTATCCCTTACTAAGCTATAGTTAGTTTGGCACAAGGCCAGAAATATGAGGCACCCAAAGACTAAATGTAAGTATTTACTAAACCCCTCCCCTCAAGCAGGATGCAACACAAGGTCAATTTTTAAGCAATTTAACAGGTTTGAATTCAGAGTTTTCCTTTTAGACTAGTTGCTGTAAAATAAAGTTAGTCCAGTCTGCCCTATTATTTATCCATAGCTGGAAAGAGAATAGTTGGATTCATACCTTTACCGAGAGTATTAGCACTACGTGAAATGAAATCGGCCTAGTCCAGGATTTGAACTTGTCTCCATGTCCAATTCTCATGACAATAACCATTACACCATAGGCACCTCCACCCAAAAAGTAAATATAGCTTAGATTTGGCACAAGGCTGAAAGTAGAGGGGTCACATTAATTGTAATTGACCTGCAAGACTAGCTTGCTAACTCCCTCAAAAATGAGATGCCTAACCAACAACTAACTGTTGATGTTATATTTATAGTTATAACAATCATCATTCTCGGGAGGTCCTCTATGCAGCATCCTGCATCCACACAGAGCTGATCAACACTGGCGTACCCATGTGCTGGCTTCCACAGGAGGACGTCGCTTATGAGTTCGTCCTTGCTTCTCCAGCAGTGTCCCGCATGTCTTGTCCGTCTCACTTGGATGGTTTGGGTGATATGTGGCAGGTGTCCGTACAGCTGCTTTCTTGTGGGGTGCTGTTTCCATGTCTTGTTCAGGATCACCTGCAGCATTCTTGTGCAGCTCCCATCTAGTTTATTCTCTAGTCGCTTCGTTGGGGTCCAGGTGGTGCAGCCATACAGCAGCACTGATACGACAATGACCTGGAAGAACTGTCTCTTATGCATTGGTCATACAAAACTAACACACTCTTATATACTCAAACAAGAACAACAACCACAATGTGAAACATGTCAAACACCCCTGACAGTCAAACACTTATTGATGGAATGCATTTTTTTTGCTCACATCAGAAAACATTATTTTAAAGCAAACAATATGAAGGACCTATTTGAAAATGTTAACATAGAGGATATTTTCTCCTTTTTGAGGGAAATAAAATTATACCATAGAATATAGACATGAAACAAATCAATGCCATACAATATAATTCCCAATAATGCTAACACATTGTTAAAACCAATTACTAAATGTATATATATGAATACACAATATGTATAACAACCCAACTGCTAGGCATGATATAACCTGGACGGGTTGATATGCCGTTAAAATTAATAAACCAAACCAAACCATTTAACTTGTCTGTGAGATTGAGTTATAACAATATTCTTTATTTGATTAATTGTCTGCTATTATCAGTGTCTAACTGAAATTAGAATATTAAGTGTTGTAGTGTATGTAGGGAAGTTAGTATTTTTAATACAGTTAATTACACTGGTTTACAAAAAAGGGTAATTCATGAGGAAGTGCGTCCCGGTCTCCTGCCTCAAAAATTGCTGCCCGGTGACTATTAAAATAACGACCCCAGCTACAGTGTTACTTGAAAGAAAACAACCAACTTAGGGCGTTAAATGTATTGGGGGGGGCTCCTCTTTTTTTGTACAGAACTTAAGAGGAAGTGCATCCCGGTCTCCTGCCTCAAAAATTGCTGCCCAGTGACTATTAAAATAACGACCCCAGCTACGGTGTTACTTGAAAGAAAACAACAAACTTAGGGCGTTAAATGTATTGGGGGGGGGGCTCCTCTTTTTTTTGTACAGAACTCGCCTCGGTATTTATTGTTCTCTGCGGCCGAACCATTTCAGCCAACAGGGGTGACAGCAATCCTACCACTTGCAATCAGGAGGTTGCGCCATGACTGCCCATTTTCATAGTCAAATGGATCAGGGTTCGTGTCGGACGAGATGCCGCCTACAAAATGCCACATGCCGCTCGCTGAATTTTTTCGAATAACAAAGATGGCCCAACTCATCGAAGACAGCTTGCTACTCGCCATGCCGTTCATTTCTGCTATATATGTATATAACATAAATATATAAATAAAATGTGTGAATAAAGATACTTGGTTATTTCCTATAAGTCTAACATGAACAAAGGGGAACCACTCTTGACTGATAAATTATTTATTTATTTTCCCATTAAACTAACCCTATATTTTAATATAATAAAATATCATATTAAATTAGAAAGGCTAATGAAACTGAATAAGAATGTAGATAAAAAGATTTGGAACAGAGGGAGTATGATTGAAAAATAGAACAACTTTGAAACTAACTCTTCCATCATTTTCCGTTACTCCCATCTTTCATTGGTAAATTTTCCCAATTTAACTGTTTAGTTAAAATAGGAAGTAAAGAATAATATTAGTTATTTTTTCTTGTTAAGGGATGTCTTTTAAGATTTATTGAAGAGATTTTTGCTCATATTCATTAAGATAAAACCAAACAATTAGAAATCAATAATACTATGCATATATTAATTAAAATCAAATTTTAAAGATCAATATGCAAATAAGCCTTTCCATTCATACTGTAAACGCTATTTTGTTGTATATATAAATACAATTGCATGTTAATAGTATGTAGTTATGGTCAACATTATAAGTATTGTAATACAATTTTATTAATAATTGAGGTATAAATAAAAATAAAATCATGTTAAATGTGATGTAAATAACAAAGGGAATTGTGACTTGTATAGTAATGTAGTTTCGGTTACAGACAAACAAACCCACAATCTCCATTATAATAAGATATTAATGTTATATAATAATATTGTTAATGATAATTAAGGAATACTATATATCATTGAGCCGGGTTAGCTCAGTCGGTAGAGCATTCAGCTAGAGACCACAAGGTTCCTATTTCGATACCAGCCCTCGCCAACTTAGCATATGAGTAGCACAGGGATCTGTGCGGTAAAGCTGACGGTAGTTGTGGTGCTCCACCTCAGACGCAAAAACAATCTCCTTGGTCTAGCACTAGTGAAAAGGGGATAGACTCCCTCGCTGATTGGCTGATGCCAACTTTAGACCACCTCGACAACTTGCTTTTATATATCATTATGAGCCTTTTTTAGCTAAGTCGATAGAGCATCCACCTTGGAACAATATGGTTCTGAGTTTGATACTGGTCCTTGCCAGCTCAGCACATGAGTAGCACAGCTTGGATCTGTGCAATAATGTGCAGGGCTGATGGTAGGTGTAGTGCTCCATCTTAGATGCAAAAACAATCTCCCTGGTCTAGTTAAGTAAAGTAGATGGAGTGTCCTATTGTTGATATCAGCTGGAATGTGAGGAAGTCTATCGCCTGTTCGCTAGCACTAGACCAGGGAGATTGTTTCTGCATTTGAGGTGAAGCACCACACATACCATCAGCTCCCCACTTTACTCCACAGGTCCAAGACATGCTACTCATACACTTGAGTTGGCGAGGGCCAGTACTGAACCCAGAACATTGTGGTTCTGAGCCCAATGCTCTACCGACTGAGCTAACACTAGTGAAAAGAGTATAGACTCCCTCATTGTCTGGCTGATACCGACAATAGGCCACTCCACTGACTTTTTTTTATATATATATTATTGTAATTTTTAGCTCAGTCGGTAGAGCATTCGACTAGAAATCACAAGGTTCCTAGTTCGATACCGGTCCTCGCCAACTCAGCGTATGAGTAGCACAGGGATCTGTGCGGTCAAGTAAGGAGCTGGTGGTAGGTGTGGCGCTCCACCTCAGATGCAAGAACAATCCCTTTGGTCTAGAGCTAGTGAAAAGGGGATAGACTCCCTCACTGATTGGCTGATACCAACTTTAGGCCACCCAGACGACTTTTTTATGATATAATAAGGAATACAATTATTATTATTCTAATCAGTGGGGGGTGGGGTCACAGTCAAGTCTGACTCAAGGCTCCAATCAACAGTCTAACCACTCCCAACTGTATCTCGCTCCAAAAATCCACTAATCAAAACTATGTCTTCGTCCCGCTCATCTCGACAACAAAATACAACTGCAAGTCGTTCTGCCTGGTCTGTGAGAATCAGTCCTTTAAGTACACCCCAATTTCACCACATCTGGGCTCCTCGCTCATAATTGTCCATGCAGCACATGTGACACTCGCCAGCACGGCGCGACCACCCACATCCGGGCCACTATGCCATTTCCTACTTCACCGATCGTCCACAGCTCTCACATTCTGAAGGAAGCGGGTTTGACTCTAGGTCAGTTCTACACGCCAGGCAAAGCCTAGCCCGCTTCCTTCAAGAATACGGCAAGTCTTCACGCCCGCCACCCTCTCCGTCACACCGTGTTGCATGAGGCAGGTCTCCTCTCTCACTACAATTATTATTATTATTATTATTATTATTAATAATGTTTATTATCATCATCATTATTGATTATGCTGGCACTGCAAAATCCACCAGTTGACAAGTTCTTTCTTTTTTGTTTATCAACACTAGGTCTGGTCTTCTTGCTGGGATAAGGCGATCCGTTTTTATTTCAAAGTCCCAGAGAATTTTATGCGTTTTGTTCTCAAGAACAGATTCTGGTTTATGCATATACCATATTGTTGTATGGTCAAAATTAAATTTTTTGCATAATTCCCAGTGGATCACCTTCCCAACCCAGTCGTGTCTAGTTTTGTATTCTCGTGCTAGTTTGCTACATTCGCAGAGTATATGGTTTACAGTCTCATCTCTATTACCGCAAAGTCTACATTTACTATTTTTTTTTAATAAGGAATACAATCATTATTATTATTATTATTATTATTATTATTATTAATAATAATTTTTATTATTATTATCATCATCATCATCATTATTATTATTGATTATGTAAATTAAGTAGATTAAGCACTGAAAGGAAGTGAAAGAGATTAAGTGTTGATCCTTATGTAATTAATCCCCATTATAAATAATGGGGATTATGCTAATCTTTTAGAAAGAAAATCTCCCCCCCCCCCACTTTTTTACAGCACAAGATGGCAAACAGATAAAGGGATGCAGGTTGATTCCAGCAATGGGAATCTCAGACAATACCATTTCTATACCTCCACTACCACCATCCATCTAACACAGGGTGATTCTAATATATACGTGTAGGTGTGTCCCTTCTTTTGTGGCACTAATGTCAGAATCATCAGGCGAAAAATGGCGACTTTTTGTAACCTATTTTTGTCTGTAAAATGAATTCTAGAGCTTCCCTACTCCTAAAAATTGGTTTATAAAAGACAAAAATAGATTACAAAAAGTCGCCCTTTTTACGCCAACCGCACCAAATTTGGAGAGCTAAAAATTGACATAACTCCGCCAATTTTTGAAATTGGATTCTCAAATTTTTGGGGATCGTCTAATGTTAACATTGTCCACTCCTGGAAAAAATTTCAAAAAAATTGGGTCCCATCTATGGGTTAAATAGAAAAATGTATTTATAAACAAAATTGTATTGTCCATTAAGAATTGATTTATTTCAAAACTTTGCTGGCATTAAATGACCCACTGAGGTTGATATGCCGTAAAACAAAACCAAACCAAACCAAACCAAAAAAATTGTATCATGCACTTAAAGAAACCTCACATGTTGTAATGGTTACCAAGCTCGATTCACAAACCATTGATAGTGAGTTTGATTCTCATTGGGTACCCCATACTTCTGGCCTTGTGCCATATCTAAGCTAATCTTAGTAAATAACTATATTAAGGCACCTCATGTGGTGCGATGGTTAGCAAGCTAGCATTTGCAAACCATTGATAGTGAGTTCGATTCTTACTGGGCGCCCCATATTTCTGGCCTTGTGCCACATCTAAGCTAAGCTTAGTAAATAACTATATCATACGCTTGAATGTAGAATGAATCGGTCTAAATGAGGTAATAACATCAGCAGTGCAAAAAAAATCATCTCAATTATTGGAACAAATCTGGGGGGTGGGGGTAATGAAAAAAACAAAAACATTCCAGAAAACATTAATCCATCAAAAAGTGACTTTTCATTGTTGGCTTTACACATAGAAAAAAAAGACACTCAGAGTGAGCTTATGTAATTGATTTTTAATGAAAAATAAAAACAAAAACCAAAACTGCTTTATATTTGCATCTGAGGCATAGTAAGAGGGCAGTGAGTATGTTACATAATCTATGCGCTTGCATAAGATTATTGTCAATCCCCTGTATTTCTGAAGGGATGGCCCCTTTTCATATCACGGGCGGGACTTTCCATGGAATATTACAGAAAGCCCGCGAAATACGTGAAGTCACGTGGGACCTGGTTGGGTCTTCAGTTTCAGCTTGGACGTCAGGCTGATAAGATGTTACTGCTTTAGCTGAGACTCACTGCGCTGTGATTAGTTAGAGAAATATGTTTAGTTAAGAAATAAAAGTTTAAATAAATAATATGGTTTTGTGGTTGATGAATGTCTTGGCAACAAGACTGACCTAGAAGACCAGACACGAAGTCCCCAAGACTAGGTCCAGACGCTGGAAGAAGAACGTAAGATACCAAAAATGATCAGAATAATAGAAGTAGTAAAAAGAAGAGTATACAACAAGTAGTTATTCTCCAATGCCCAAGCATAGGAGGTATGGACTCATTGTTACATAATTATTGGATCCCTAATACTTATATAAGGTAGTGTAGAAACATAATGGCGATTAGTGCAGCTGATGGCCTTGAGAGTGAGTGACGCCGCTTGACCTCACTCTCACCTTGCCTTCCGGGGATAAATCGTGAGAACCGGAAGGCATAGAAGACCCTGTTCCGGTTTAAGGATAATAAGTAACTCAGTCAGTTAGAAGTTAGAAGCCGAGCTCGTAGGATGTAAGGATCTGCGCAGACGTCTGGTTTGGGGATTAACCATAAAATAAGATCAAAAGTAAATCGAAGTCTTGTGTTTATTATCTAAAAACTAACAATGACACAGGGCTTCTGATAACGAGAAATCCCCATAGAAGACCAGACCCGAAGTCCCCAAGGAGGTCCAGACCTTAGAAGAATAGATGTCCAAGATATAGAAGCCAGTAAGAAGTAAAGAAGTAATGAAGGGTATACAACATATATCGATTTGGTACTGTGAAAACCTCAGTACGTAACACTCATAAGTTTGGTACAAGAAATGGTAACACTTGCAAATAATACTCAAAATCCCATGACCCAGAAAAAACAGAACCCACAAATTTTGTAATAAAACTGTTAATTTTAACTAGGGGGTTTAGGGTTAGGATTTAGGGTTGGGGTTGGGGTTTAGGGTTAGTTTAATGGTAAAATAAATAATTTGGGTTCTGTTTTATCTGGGTCACCCTGTAATATCATGGAATATTGAATATGATTTGCAAGTTTTACCCAAGAAATATGAGGCACCCAGTGAGAATTGAAAATTGATCTGCTAAGAGAAGTTTGGTTTGGTTTACGGCATATCAACCACGGCGGGTCATTTAATGCCGACAAAGTTTTGAAATGAATTCATTCTTAATGGATAATCAAATTTTGTTTATAAACTCATGTTTTTTCTATTTAACCCATAGTTAGGACCCTAACAGGTACTACCACTCCGGGTCAGAGTGGACCAGGGAGCAATGGTGATGAAGGGGTGCTCCACGTTCCCCAAACCTCCAATACTGGAACCTCACCATCAGATAGAGTTTAACGTTATTCCCAGGACATAGAGACCCTCAGCCATTGCCTTCTAGCACCAATATGTTAAAAAGAGATGGGGTTACCATAAGGGCAATAGGGTTGGGAGTAATCATATAGGTGCTAGGGCTTGACGTGACCACCCAATTGATTGGAGGGGGCCTCTCCGACCCAAAAAAGGGCCAAAGTGGAGATTTGCAAGTCATGGACTGCTCATCCACCTGGGTTCTATCCTTAAGCATCACGGGTCGCCACCCACGGCCAACAGGTGGCCCCATTTGGAGGAGTCTTACCCCTCTGCAGAGGTGCAGTCTGTGCATTCTAACACCCCAGCCAACAGGGTGGGCTAAGAGAAGGAAAAATTCTGAATTAAAAACTAGATCCGGTTTAGGTCAGTCGGTAGAGCATCTACCTTGGAACAACAAGGGTCTTGGGTTTGATACAGGCCCTCACTAACTCAAGGCATGAGTAGCACAGCTTGGATATATGCAATGAAGTAGGAAGCTGACAGTAGTTGTGTTGCTCCACCTTAGATGCAAAAAGAATCTCCCTGGTCTAGCGCTAGTGTAAAAGTGATAGACTTCCTCGCTGTCTGGCTTATATTGACAATAGACCACTGCGCCATCTTTACTTTACTTTTATATATGATATATGATTTGTGTACAGTAAGCCAGTAGAACAATTCACGTACTTGGGTGGTAATATCTCCTCCACAGAGAGCGATGTTAATACACAGATAGCAAAGGCATGGTCGGCCACAAATAGATTATCAGTCATATGGAGGTCCGATCTCCCTGACAAGCTAAAGCGACAGTTCTTCCAGGCTGTGGTTGTGTCGGTGCTGCTATATGGTTGCACCATCTGGACCCTAACAAAGCATCTTGAGAATAAGCTAGATGGGAGCTGCACAAGAATGCTGTGTGCGGTCTTGAACAAGTCGTGGAGGCAGTACCCCACGAGGAAACAGCTGTACGGTCACCTGCCCCCCATCTCACAAACTATCCGAGTGAGATGGACAAGACATGCAGGACACTGCTGGAGAAGCAAGGATGAACTCATAAGCGACGTTCTCCTATGGAAGCCAACACCTGGACATGCAAGTGTGGGGCTCCCAGCAAGGACCTACATTGACCAGCTATGTGAGGATGCTGGTTGCTCCGCAGAGGAGCTCCCAGGTGCAACCTAGGGAAAGTTGGTGAAAGATTGTCATGGATATCTGTGCTGCATGCGCGACATGATGATGATGATGTGTTCAGAAAGTATCAAAACTCAAGCTGTATTTACCAATACAGAAATTAATTACGGTCAAGTCACGCTGATCACAGAATGTAAACAGTGATGTGTCTGTTCAAATTGAGTAGCACTCAATCTATGGAGTAAAGTAGGAAGCTGAACGTAGGTGTGTTGCTCCACCTTACTGGTTGTTCAATCCTGAGTGAAGGCAGTTAGAAAAATAATTAACACAACTCCTACCCCAGCTATAGTTAGCGGAATGAGAACAGGATACCCCCGTGGACTAAATAAAGGGTTAGGTTCAAAGTTCCGTGATGGCTCCCAAATACGACAAGAAAGTTCCCGAGTTCGAAAAGAAGGTTCCCGAGTCCGAGAAGGTTCATGAGTCCGACAAGAAATACCTGAAGAAGGCCGGAGGGGATATCAGCCATAACGTTGTACAAATAACAATGAAGATGGGGACAGTAGTCCGAATAACGCAGATAATACAAGCCTCATCTCAAACATTCAGAGAAATAAACACAAACAATTGATTCAATTAATATTTCATCTCTGTTCAGAAACTTCTTCAGAAATATTAATTGAATCAATTTTTTGGGTTTTGTTATTCACCTTTCCTTTATATTGTTTCACAATAAGATTTGTCGTCTTCTTTTCTTTTTTTTTTTTGGATTAATATTAACTAGCAGGACCTGTGGATATTCCGCAGAATGATAATTTAATTATTATAACGTTTGATACATTTACTTGAGAGCTATTGCAAAATAGATCAATATGTAAAAAGTAAATCTTGATTTAACTCTCTCTCTCACTCTTTCTTAAAATGGGGGTTGTAAAATATTTATATTGATTTGTCAATAAAAATCAAGAGAAGGGTTAAAATATCTACATTAATTTACCAACAAAAAAGTGACAAAAGCACAACTCGGAAAATATCTAAGTTGGACCGGAAATTCACCTGATGCTCGCTCTCTAAAACATAGCGTAAATTAAGGCAGGAGGCCAAGACAACATAAGATCAATAATTAATCATTAATTGAAGGCTCTGATTTTTTAAAATTATAAAATACTTTCAATTGAATATTTATGACAGCTTTGAATCAGTAAAAACGGAGAATTGATTAAAACTGTATTCTTAAAATTTTATCATTTAATTTGTTATTTTTAAATTAAATATGAAAAATTAACAAACCAATATAATTCTTTAAAGATCTAATAATTTTATATCTAATATTTGAAACTCAATAATTAAAAAAAAAAAAATTAACAGTAGTTAACATGAAAAAAAAAAAAATGATTGTTTTGATCTTCCGTAACTTATTTGATGACGTTTTAACTAAGAACGCTTAACAATGTCCGCTCCACCTTTCAAATGTTATCTTATCATAATTGTACAAAAAACTGTCTTCTAAAATATAAATCAAATGTTCATTACCAAAATATATTCTGTGATTAGCAATTTCAATATTACAAATAAAACAAACGTGTAACTTTTTTTAAAAACTCATTTTAATTTTACATTGGGCATTTAAGTGACGCAAAACCATTTGCAATGTTTCATTTTTAAAATTGGGTGAAATAAAATGGGATAAATAAGAAATCTGCGATTAAGCGACACCAGATAATCTGGATTTACATTTTTGCATTGCATCTTGAACAATTTCGACGGTCTTATTTTTAACCAGAGGTTGTTGCAGGATGATAACGGACAGAAGATTTAGGAACAAGTGTATTAATATAGAGATCTTTGGTCCAAATTCTATCAATTTTGAAAGTGAAAACTAAGCTTTGTTGCAATATATTGTTACATAAACAAAAATAGATATCTCTCGATTCACTAATTGGCAATTCAATTCGTGCACCCACCGTAATAAAAAAGATACACACACTCGCCAACAAAACAAAACATAAGTTGTGACGCCAACCGGAAGTTTACTCCATGGTAGCCTAAAAAGAAGTGACCAATTCAACACATTTTTGCACATAGGCTCCAAATTGAAGTTCCGATTTTGGATCACACAGGCCTATATAAAATCGGCTTTGAAAAGCTGACAGCAGACTAAACCAGCGACACGTGCAGACCACATCACAGGCAGCCGACTTACATCCTCACCTACCTCTACCCAAATCTGACCAACAGTCAACAAGCGAACAATTCCACATCGTTCAGCGATACCAAGAAAAATACGCCAACTATCATACACAAAATTCTGCCTACATCACCATCCCACTACTACATTACCACGGTAATCCTGACATTTTTACTGACTTTATCATTCATTTTACTATTATCACCAAATCAGACTTTCTCACTTAAATTCAATTTCAGCTTTTCGTCATTCTCATGTTATTTTGTCCAATACAATTTTGAAACATAAAATCTGTGTTTGTTTTTCCTTGCCACCATACGCTTGCTACTAACCCTGTTTATTACAATATCAACAACCTAATCTCACTACTTAGTAATGAGAAATTCTTTTATCATAATTGGAGTAAGATTTCCTGCTAAATAATGCCACAGTAATTTCTCAGTACTCTGTAGCAATACCAGGTTGTGTGACATATATAAAGGCACATTGTATTTTATATATATATATTCTATTATCATAATAGGAGTGATGTTTGCTGCTAAATAATGCCACAATAATTTCTCAGTACTCTGTAGCAAGACCAGGTTGTGTGACATATATAAAGGCACATTGTATTTTATATATACAATTCTATTATCATAATTGGAGTGATGTTTGCTGCTAAATAATGCCACAATAATTTCTCAGTACTCTGTAGCAAGACCAGGTTGTGTGACATATATAAAGGCACATTGTATTTTATATATACAATTCTATTATCATAATTGGAGTGATGTTTGCTGCTAAATAATGCCACAATAATTTCTCAGTACTCTGTAGCAAGACCAGGTTGTGTGACATATATAAAGGCACATTGTATTTATATATACAATTCTATTATCATAATTGGAGTGATGTTTGCTGCTAAATAATGCCACAATAATTTCTCAGTACTCTGTAGCAAGACCAGGTTGTGTGACATATATAAAGGCACATTGTGTTTTATATATATAATTCTATTATCATAATTGGAGTGATGTTTGCTGCTAAATAATGCCACAATAATTTCTCAGTACTCTGTAGCAAGACCAGGTTGTGTGACATATATAAAGGCACATTGTGTTTATATATATAATTCTATTATCATAATTGGAGTGATGTTTGCTGCTAAATAATGCCACAATAATTTCTCAGTACTCTGTAGCAAGACCAGGTTGTGTGACATATATAAAGGCACATTGTGTTTTATATATATAATTCTATTATCATAATTGGAGTGATGTTTGCTGCTAAATAATGCCACAATAATTTCTCAGTACTCTGTAGCAAGACCAGGTTGTGTGACATATATAAAGGCACATTGTGTTTTATATATACAATTCTATTATCATAATTGGAGTGATGTTTGCTGCTAAATAATGCCACAATAATTTCTCAGTACTCTGTAGCAAGACCAGGTTGTGTGACATATATAAAGGCACATTGTGTTTTATATATATAATTCTATTATCATAATTGGAGTGATGTTTGCTGCTAAATAATGCCACAATAATTTCTCAGTACTCTGTAGCAAGACCAGCTTGTGTGACATATATAAAGGCACATTGTATTTTATATATACAATTCTATTATCATAATTGGAGTGATGTTTGCTGCTAAATAATGCCACAATAATTTCTCAGTACTCTGTAGCAAGACCAGGTTGTGTGACATATATAAAGGCACATTGTATTTTATATATACAATTCTATTATCATAATTGGAGTGATGTTTGCTGCTAAATAATGCCACAATAATTTCTCAGTACTCTGTAGCAAGACCAGGTTGTGTGACATATATAAAGGCACATTGTGTTTTATATATATAATTCTATTATCATAATTGGAGTGATGTTTGCTGCTAAATAATGCCACAATAATTTCTCAGTACTCTGTAGCAAGACCAGCTTGTGTGACATATATAAAGGCACATTGTGTTTTATATATACAATTCTATTATCATAATTGGAGTGATGTTTGCTGCTAAATAATGCCACAATAATTTCTCAGTACTCTGTAGCAAGACCAGCTTGTGTGACATATATAAAGGCACATTGTATTTTTATATACAATTCTATTATCATAATTGGAGTGATGTTTGCTGCTAAATAATGCCACAATAATTTCTCAGTACTCTGTAGCAAGACCAGCTTGTGTGACATATATAAAGGCACATTGTATTTTTTATATATAAGTAGATTTTAAAAGAAAAATCAATATTTGTAGTATTGTTTAACCTGTAGGTATACTCATAACATCCTCAGAAATGGATCTGTGATTATAACTTTTTTAATCCAAATTCTGTAAAAAAAAGTTATACATAGTAAATACAGCTGAACAACAAAGCAAGTTAAAATGATTTTTTTTTAAGAATATAGTGCGCATAAAAGTTTTTTGGTTTTTTAAAAATAATCGATTAAGGTTATTTTTTTTTTATGTACTATGTTTGTGCTTAACATATTTTACTGAATTATCTTTAACTTAGATTTTAATTGGTTATTTCTGATGATTTAGTAAGTATGTTGGTGTAATGGCCTATTGTCGGTATCAGCCGGACAGCGAGGAAGTCTATCCCCTTTTCACTATTGCTAGACCAGGGAAACTGTGTTTTGCATAGGTGGAGCATCAGCTCCCCACCTTACTGCACAGATCAGATTACCCAATCTGTGCTACTCATGTGCTGAGTTGGCAGGGATCAGTATCGAACCAGAAATCTTGTGATTCCTAGGCGAGTACTCTACTGAGGTAAGCCGGCCCTTAGGCGCATTCAATAAATCTTTTTTAAAAAAGCAAAGTCTTTTTCTTTTTCTTTTTTTTTTTTCAGGATTTTTTTTTCCATAAATGTAAACTCTGGATTGTTCAGAATTTGTTTATATCAAAAATCGTTTTAATCTTGCAAGTGTTTTGAGGCTATTCAAAATGGTGTCAAAACAAAAAGAAAGTTCCAGTCTTGAACAGAGGTTTGGTTTGGTTTGTTTTACAGCATATCAACCTCAGTGGGTCATTTAATGCCAGCAAAGTTTTGAAATAAATCAATTCTTAATGGATAATACAATTTTTTTATAAATTCATTTTTCTATTTAACCCATTGATGGGACCCTAACAGGTACTACCACTCCAGGTCACAGTGGAACTGGGAGCAATAGTGATAAAGGGGTGCTCCACATTCCCCAGACCTCCAAAACTGGAACCTCACTATCAGATAGAGTTTAACGTCATTCCCAGGACATGTAGACCCCCATCCACCACCTTCTAGCACCCATATGAAGAGAAGGATTGGGGGTTGCCATAAGGGCAATCATATAGGTGCACAGGGAAGCATGTTTTAGTTAAAAAATGCTTACAAATGGGCTTACCATGTGAGTCGAAAAAGATAGGACAAGGAGTGGAGACACACTAACTCTCAAGTCAATAAAAAATTCCTGGTGCAGCGGTCATTAAAGAAGGTCATGCTGACAATCTTTGTGGCCATGAAAGGACTCTCTAATAGTAAAGTTCCAATTCTGGGGCTCTGGGGAGTGTAAAGTACCCCTTCATTACCATTACTTCCAGGTCCACCCTGACTCGGAGTTGTAGTACCTGTTAGGGTCATATTTATGGATTAAATAGAAAAAATGAGTTTTTAAAATTATGTTTTAAAAGAATAAAGTTTTTTAAAAAAAGAATGGTAATTTATGAGGAAGTGCGTCCCGGTCTCCTGCCTCAAAAATTGCTACACTCCACTTAGACCCTTATTTAGGCTTGACGGGCTGTCGGAGAGGCCCCCTCCAATCAATCAATCGGTTGGTCACATCAAGCCCTAGCACCTATATGATTGCCCCAACCCTATTGCCCTTATGGCAAGCCCCAACCCTTTTTATCATATGGGTGCTAGAAGGCGGTGGCTGAGTGTCTACATGTCCTGGGAATGACGTTAAACTCTATCTGATGGAGAGATTGCAGTTCTGGAGGTCTTGGGAATGTGGAGCACCCCTTCATCACCACTCTGACCCGGATTGGTAGTACCTGTTAGGGTCCCATCTATGGGTTAAATAGAAAAATGTATTTATAAAAAAAAATTGTATTATCCATAAGAATTGATTTTATTTCAAAACTTTATCAGCATTAAATGACCCACTGAGGTTGATATGCCATAAAACAAAACAAACCAAACCAACATATGCCTTATTTTTTGAATGACGTTCATACATCTACAAAAAGGTTTGTATTAGTTTTATTATCTAAATGTGTTGTTTCACTTATTTGAAGTTTTATTTATATAACAAAATGGGCGATTTTGGATTATTTGGATTATTCGGACTATTGTCCTCATCTTTATTGTTATCTACACAATGTTTCGGCCAACGTGCCCTCCAGCCTTCTTCAGGTATTTCTTGTCGGACTCAGAAACCTTCTCTTTGAACTCGGGAACATTCTTGTTGAACCCAGGAGCCTTCATGTCATAATTAGGAGCCTTCATGGAACTTCAAACCGAACCCTTTAATCAATCCACAGGGTTAGACTGTGGCAGACCGGAAGTTCTTACTACGACAAACAAAAGTCAAATGACAAAAATTAATAGTTTGCACATGGGATTGCGCACCCTAGTAAAAGAAGAAAATTAAAATAAAAATTTGTACATTTTCAACCAATCAGAGACGTTCGCGCCTAAAAGGAAATCTATCAAAAAGACCCCTTTTGGAGCCTACCTGAGGACTATAAAAAAACAACTTTTCAGATCCCAACCAGAAAGAAATTATTCTTCTAACCAAATCCACGTCACTTTAAAGTAAGACAAAGCACATTCACTTATAAGAAGGTATGAACTAATATCTATCTGTCTATCTCTCTTTATCAACCTTTTAAGAGATCATCAGTATTACTTGCTACTGACTACTGTGTGACTTTGAACTCTTACCCATTCTTTCTCACTTCATAACTTATAACATATTTTCTTACATGTTATAATGAACTTTTAAAAAAACAAAATTACATTTTGTACACAAGAGTACTGAAAGAACTTTGCTCGGTATTATGCGTTACCTTTTGTAAACTTTTTCTCAATACAAGTTGTCTGTTTTAATATTGAGTCTTGTTATTTATGTCATGTGCCTGCAGTAATTGAATGTTTTATGGTGTCTTTAAATGTTTGAATATTTTATTGATTATTGACCTCAAACTGGTGACCTTAATACAAAAACATCAAACAGCCCTTTCATCCACCATAAGACTATTCTCATTCCATTAACCATGACTGGGTACAAGTGTTAAGCTGTGTTAATTATTCTATGTTATTGTCAGCCTTGGCCAGGATTGAACCTACATCCCTTAGATAACTGTCGCTTAGAACTGTATTAGCTCAATGCCTCCGTTGTGCCATGTGTCCAATTGAACATTGTGTAGATAACAATGAAGATGAGGACAATAGTATGAATAATCCAAATTATCAAGCCTCATCTCAAAAATTCAGAAAAAAAAATGTGATCTTTATATTTTCAGTTTATAGACAAATAAATCTTAGACGCCAAAACAATCTGCCTCACCAAAATGGGGAAATATTTTTTTTTACCTGGGTGAGTCAAAAGTTTTGCAATATTTTGTTAACGTTAGGCACATTTCGACAGCTTTGAATGCTTTTGCTAAGGTCATGAAGGTGAAGTTGACAGTCAAGTCATGATGAAAGCACCGGGGTCCCTCTAGATCACCAAAGTTAAGCAGTGATGAGCCTGTTCAATACTTAATTGGGTGACCACTTAAGAAACAACAGGTACTGTAAGCAACATAAGATCTTTAAAATTTAGATACTGTATACAACTGGATTCTAGTTAAATTTGTCTACAACAAATGATTACAATTAATCTAAAGCAATTTATATACAAATATAATTTAGCTTCAATAATCTACAGATATAATTTACCTACAAAACTATTTTTTAGAGTTAAACATATTTAACAGGTTAAACCAAAGGAAATAGTTTAAATCAAAAGTAGAGAACCTTAGGCCATAAGGCCGAATGTGGCCTTCTAAACTATCAAATCAGCCTTTCATGGCCCCTATAAATATATAGTTAACATAATATTTTAAGATTAAAAAATAATAATAGATAAATTTAAAAAACTAGCAAATATATGCACCCTTCGGGTGCTAGTATTTAGGTTTTGATGTAATAAAATATTGTATCAAATTAAAAACTATTTAGAAAATGATAAACTGAGGGGGTGTAATCGAAAAATAGAACAGCTTTAAATCTAACTCTTCCATCATTTTGCACCACTCCCGTCTTTCATTTTTCCTAATTTATCTATTTAGTTAGATTATGAAGTATTTGATGCAATTACAGTTCTTTCGTCTTGTTTATGGATTTCTTTTAAAATTTATCCCCGAGATTTTTGCTCAGATTCATTAAGAGAAAACCAAACAATTAGAAATCAATAATACTAAGCATATATTTATTAAAATCAAATTCTTAATATCAATATGCAAATTAGCCTTTTGTTCACACTGTAAACCGCTATTTTGTTGAATGTATAAATATACTTGCATGTTATTAGTATGTAGATTAATCCAATAGTATTAATAAGGTATAACAATTTTATCAATAATTGAGGTTTAAATAAAAATAAATTCATGGGAATTGTGACTTGAGTAGTGATTTAGTTAGATAATAAGACTAGCAAATATATGCACCCTCCGGGTGCAAGTATTTGAATTTTAATGTAATGAAATATGTTAAATTTGAAATACTTTTGAAACTAAATAAAAATCAAAATAAAATGATTTGAAACAGAGGGGGTATAATCGAAGAATAGAACAACTTTGAAACTAAGTCTTCCATCATTTTCCATCACTCCCTCCTTTTATTGCTGAATTTTCCTAATTTAACTATTTAGTTAAATTAGGAAGTAAAGAATAAAATTACTGTTATTTCTTTATATTAAAGGATTTCTTTTAAGATTTATCCCCGAGTTTTTTGCTCATATTCATTAAGAAAAAAACAAACAATTAGAAATCAATAATACCAAGCGCATATTTAATAAAATTAAACTTTTAATATCAATATGCAAATTAGCTTTCCTGTTCACACTGTAAACCTCTATTTTGTTGCATATATAAATACAATTGCATGTTATTAGAATGTAGATAAAGTCAAAAGTATTAATAAGGTATAACAATTTTATCAATAACTGAGGTTTAAATAAAAATAAATTCATGGTGAATGTGACGTCAATAACTAAAGGAATTGTGACTTGAGTAGGGATTTAGTTTCGTTTACAGACAGACAAACACACGATCTCCATTATAATAAGATATTGATGTAAGATATCCCATCATACAGGTAAAAAATACCAAGAAAATTTGGTACAGCCATAGGGGAAATTTGATTGGCAAAGAGTTAAGAAAAATTCAAATGCTGTATACAATTGGATTCTAGTTAAATTTGTCTACAACAATGTATCTATGATTATAATCAATCTGAAGCAATTCATATACAAATATAATTTATCATCAATAATCTATTTACAGATATAGTTTACCAATAAAACTATTTCTAGAGTTAAATATATTTAACAGGCTAAACCAAATGAGATAGATTAAATTAAAAGTGAACCATAGGCCTTCTAAATCATCAAATCAGCCTCTCATCACTATATATATTTAATGTAATATTTTTAAATTAAATCTTTTGATAATAGAGATTCGGTCTCCATTTTGATTTTAAAATTTATTATGATATATAAAAAATATATAAAACAAAATTCAAATCATTTTTCTCTCATTGAACAAGACCTATAATCTTTTATTCATATAAATATATAAATATATAAATATATGCACTTTAGATATTTATATGTATTTTCTTTAGTTTCGTTTACTTGGGCATAATATTTTTTTTTCCTTGTGAAAATGATGCAAGTATAATTCTGAAAATATGAACAGTTTTGTTATCCTGTCATATTAAAAAAAAACATTTTTTTTTTGTTGTTTTATATAAATCCAGAAACAACAGCTCTGACAGTTGTATAATACTCACTTGTTTTTCATTTTATTTTTATTAAAAGATTTTGGACCATATTACCTTTAGGCACCCATTTTTGATCTCGATTAAGAAAGGACATGTTTTTCATTTACACGTCAGAATCCAGTTGTTTTAACAGATGATTTTTAGATTTTTTTTTTATAAAACTGTTTGTTAGGGGTTAGGGTTCGGGGTTAGGTTTAGGGGTTAGTTTCAAAAATTTTTTTTAAATCTAAAAATCGTCTGTTAAAACAACCGGATATTGACAGTGTAAATGAAAAATATGTCCTTTCTTAATCGAGATTAAAACGGGGTGCCTAAAGGTCATATGGTCCAAGATTTTTTCTGAAATACTCAAACTATTTTTTTCTTTGTATAATAATATTCATTTCATGACTTTTGCAAGATTCTCAATCTATACTAAATTTAACATTTGTTCAATTTTTTATCTGGTTGGTATCGACTATTGGCTCAGGACCGCCCTCAGTGGTGGCAGGCTCTCCGTAGCAGACTATTCATATCTGAAGTCACCCTGGCACAAGAATGTTGCATGTGATCTTAAACAAATCATGGAAACAATATCCACAAGAAAGCAGATCTACAGTCCCTTGTCCCCTATCATACAGACTATCTGAGTGAGATGAACAAGACATGCTGGACACGGACTTGGAGAAGCAAGGACAAACTCATAAGCGATGTTCTCGTATGGAAACCAGTACATGGGCATGCCAGTGTGGGCCGCCCAGCAAACACCTACTTTGACCAGCTCTGTACGGATACTGGATGCTGTGCAGAGGACCACCCAAGGAAAATAAATGATAGGGACGGTTGGCAAGAGATTGTCATGGATATCTCGGCTACTGATGCTGATGCTGCTGCTGATGATGATGATGATGACTTCACTTAGACCCTTTTCCCACAATGGTTCTTTGCCCCTTTTTTTTCTAGATTTATTCATAGTTTTCTTTCTTTAAATATTATTGAGTATTTAGATGGTTGGGAATTTTAAGAGTCTATGTGTTACATAATCTATGCAGTTGCATAAGATTATTGTCAATCCCTGTATTTCTAAAGGGATGGCCCTTTTCATATCACGGGCGGGACTTTCCATGGAATAGTACAGAAAGCCCGTGAAATACGTGAAGTCACGTGGGACCTGGTTGGGTCCTCAGTTTTTCAGTTGGACGTCAGGCAGTGAAGATGTCCTGCCTTAACTGGAACTCACTGCATACACGCGCTATGTTAGTCAGATATTTAGTTACATGAAATATTTAGTTAAGTAAATAAAAAGCTTATGAAAATAACGCAGTTTTGTGGTTGGTGAATGTCTTGGTAACAAGACTGATATAGAAGAAGAAATGAGTTAAGTGCGACCGACCACCAAGACGAAGAGACGCAAGAAGAAGACGTAAGATAGAAAAGACGACAGAAGAAGAATAGAAGAAGAAGTAAGTAAAGGGGTATACAACATATGCCTTTTCTGAGAATATTGATAATAAAAATAAAATGTCCCCCTCCCATACGCAATGCCATTAGTTAAAAGCAAAATGAATTTTATAGACTAAAAGGCCATTAGTTTAAATGTAAATGAATGTAAATACTTCCATTATTTTCTTGTATTCAGTTTCAGATTCTAATACTAATGTAACATTGTTATAAATCTTATTATAATTCATTAGATATCCACCTGTCCATATACCTAAGGCTCTGTCAATTTTAGACCAATTTCAATCAAAGTTTCAGGAAGTATTAGAGTCATACCTGGAAAGGCTTTAAACTGTAAGTTCTGTCTCAGATAGTTTTTTTGGGTTTTTTTTTAAGGTGGTATCTGTCTCTCACCCTTTATGTTTTACTGTCCAACCGACTGTAAAAGGGTGTTCATCTCCTCCTCAGTGTCAATAATCCACTCTCTTGGTAATCCTTATGAGAAACAGATGGCTCTCTCCCTCCCTACATGTAATTAGAACCTCTGTGTTACAGCCAGGTATTGCTGTAAATTATCTGTATCAAGAATTGTAAAAACAATATAATTGCATAATTTACATAATTCCCTGGTATAAAATAACCCTAGATGGGTTGACATGCCATTAAAATTAATCAATCAATCAACCACCTAGGAACCACAAGTTTCTAGGTTTGATACCAACCCTCACTGAGTAGCACAGCTAGAATCTGTGCGGTAAAGTGATGAGTTTGTGATAGGTGCGGCACTCTACCTCAGATGCAAAAACAATCTCCCTGGTCTAGTGCTAGTGAAAAGGGGATAGACTCCCTCACTGTTCAGCTGATACTGACAATAGGCCACTCTGCCAACTTTTTTAAATTCATTTACAAATGGGTCAGAACATTTACTATGTATACTAGTAGAAAATAAAAAAGATTTTTGAAACATATTGCCTGAGGGGTGGGAGTAAAAAATTCAATGTCAGTGAGTTTGTACCCTAAGTAAGTAAAATCATCAAATTCATTAAAGGGTTAAAAAATAAAACAATTTGAAATGTAAACTTTAAATATGTATTAAAATAAAGCAAACTATATATAGATATATAATACCAGTCATGTATTTATTAAAACTTGTTTTAAAAAACAATGAGGACTGTCTAATGTTGCATGTTCAAATTTTGAGTGTATTTATTCTATGTTATGATGATTTTGGGTAATGTGACGTAAGCAGTGACGTAATTATTGTTACAGACAAAAATCGGAAGCGAATCTCCATTATGAATAGATATTTAAAAATCATTTCTTTTAAGTAAATTACAACTTTTTTTAATGTTTAGCATCCAGTGCTTATGTTAAGTTTTCAACATAATGGAATAAACTGAATATTGTATATATAAGGGTAGGCTGAAAAGGTAGGCTGAAAAGTTCATAGCCCCACCAAGATACTTTCATGGAATGAGACCAAATGAGGTTTATTTTTCAACATAAACCCCCTTACAACCCACACATTTTTTTCAATTGGTGTTGCAGTGCTTGGATCCCATTGGGCCAAAAAAGTCATCCTTAGTAGATATGATGTCAGCCTATGACCTTTTCAGCCTGTCCTTGTACTGGAGTACAAGTCAAATTATGAAGAAGTTTATTTACTTATTTACTTATTGCTAGTAATCATCATCATCATCATCAACCTCATCATCATCATCAGGTCACGTTGACATGTAATCATCATCCTCATCATCATCAGGTCATGGATCAAGAATCTGGTGTTGTTTCTTGCTCTTTCTTCCCCTCCTCTTTCTCTGCTCTTTCTTCCGTCTTCTCCTCCCGCTCTTTCTTCCCTCTTATCTCTTTCTCCTCTTCCTCGTCCTCCTTGATTTTTTATTATTATTGTTAAGCTAGTTTTAATAAAACATTAAATTTACTTTCCATGGAAATAGTTCCCATGACAATTTTAACTATTTTCCCTCCCCCCCCCCCTTCTCAATTCTTCCTTCTTCTTTTTTTGCTCCTACCCCCCCTCCTTCTACTTTTTCAACTCTATCTTCCCTCTTCTTTTTCTCTTCCTTCTTCTTCTCCCTCTTTGCTCTCTTCTTTCTCCTCCTCTTCTTTCTCCTCCTCTTCTTCTTTCTCCTCCTCTTCTTCTTTCCTCCTTCCTTTTGACAACGTTTATTGGTCTATAAATAAAAAAAAATTAAAAATAAAAATAAACTTTTAGATAAATTTTAAACTGATCCACTTGATGATATGAAGATATTGTTTTTTATGTTGTTTTTTTTTTGTTTTTTTTCTTACTTTTTTCTCTTTCTTCTTTTTCTCTCTTTACTTTCCTTTTTAAAAAAAACAAAAACATTAAAATCCTACTTTTTATTTTTACAAGTAAATAGACAATCCATTATTCTTCTGTCTTTATTTCAGGAAATTTAACCTTAGCTCAGTCGGTAGAGCGTTCGGCTAGAAACCACAAGGTTCCTAGTTCGATACCGGTTCTCGCGAACTCAGCGTATGAGTAGCACAGGGATCTGTGCGGTAAAGTAAGGAGCTGATGGTAGGTGTGGTGCTCCACCTTAGACGCCAAAAACAATCTCCTTGGTCTAGCGCTATTGAAAAGGGGATAGACTCCCTCGCTGACTGGCTGATACCGACTTTAGGCCACCCCGATGACTTTACTTACTTATATGTCTATTGGTAGGAAGCGCGTGGTGTAATGGTTAAAGTCATGGGAAATGGACTCGTCGCTCTGAGTTCAAATCCTGGATGTGGTAATTGCATTTCACTTAGCGCTAATACCATTGGGAAAGGTATGAATCCTACTTTCCCTCCAGCTATGGGTAAATAGTAGGGCAGTCTGGGCTCTTTAACCTTGGTTAGGCAACCAGTCTAGGAGAAGGAAAACTCTGAATTCAAACCTGTTAAACTCCGCTAAAGAAATTGACCTTGTGTCACGTCCTACTCGTGCAGAGGAGTTGGTAAATATCTATATGTCTATTGGTTATATATTTGGTAGTAATATCTCATCTACAGAAAGCGATGTCAATATACACATAGGAAAGGCATGAACTGCTATAGACAGATTATTGATCATATGGATCTCTTTGATAAGACAAAGGGATAATTTTCCAAGCTGTAGCCATGCCAGTGCTAATGTATGGCTGCACCATGAATGGACTCTAATGAATTGCTTCAAGGAAAAAAGCTGGGTAAATACGAGGGAGATTCCAAAATTATCTGCATTCTTGATATACCTGATTATTGAAGTCAGTCAGTCAGTCAGTCTACTATTGGTTTGAACAACAGCAACTGGCTAAGCACAACTGAACCAGTGTCAAGACAACTGGTACTTATGGGAATTCAGAATAGTCCACTCATGCATTTGGGTGATTCCATTCCTTGAGTCCTGATTGGCTGCTTGGTTTCTATGATGTTCTGAGGCTTCATAAATAACCTGCCATTTTGCAGTAGTCTTTGCAGCAAACCAGGTTCATATTAAGTTACGACTGCTTGCTGCTTTGTCTTACCAATTCGACTGTAATTGGTACCGGGTTAGCTCAGTCGGTAGAGTGTTCGGCTAGAAACAACAAGGTTCCTAGTTCGATACCAGTCCTCGCTAACTCAGCGTATGAGTAGCACAGGGATCTGTGCAGTAAAGTAAGGAGCTGATGGTAGGTGTGGCGCTCCACCTCAGATGCTAAAAACAATCTCCTTGGTCTAGCGCTATTGAAAAGGGGATAGACTCCCTCGCTGACTGGCTGATACCGACTTTAGGCCGCCCCGACGACTTTACATGAATATTCTACACTGATATCTCCCCCCTCCATAAACATGCATACATATGAAGGAAATATTAAAAATTATCCGCACTCAAGTTTCAAGGAAGCTAAGCTCATCAGGGATGATTTGATTTACAGAACCCTGACTAATCTGCAGTGAACAAGCTACCACATTTATGATAACTTGCCAGTTTGCCATTACCATCTCTCAAGCTTGCTGAATCTTCTCATCAGTGGTGGAGGTTGACAGGCGTACTGCTCCTTCTATTATGTGTTACGCTTGTCCAGCCACTTTCAAACTTTTCAATCCACTCATACACACTTCTATGCAATAGTGCACTGTCCCTGTATTGTGCTAAAAGCATCTGATGAATTTCAGCCCCTGACACTCCTTCCAACCAGAGAAATTGTGTCACTTTATCATCTACAGATACAAAGTTGAATAGATGTTAAATTCAATATAAATTTAGCAGCTACAAATTCCAAAAAGTCAATGCATATTATATATGTTCAATACTTAAATGGGTCATCATTTAAGCAACAGTAGGTACTGTAAGAAACTGGGTAATCCTTAACTTTTTCCTCTTAAATTCCTACCATAAAATAAACTGAACCCTCATTTTATGTCTGTGTTTTATTTATCTTGTACCCATTATTTTACAATACTAAGTATATTTTCTTTATTCTTTATTCTTTAACAAATAAAGAAAATATATTTAGTATTGTAAAATAAAACATTTATTGCAAAAACACGGACATAAAATGAACAAACTGAATATCAAAATGGATTTAGCATTAAATGACCCTAAAAGGGTTGATATGCCATAAAATAAAACAACCAGCAATCAACCAACAATCCAAATGTGATAATAGTTGATTGACTCACTGGTCAAGTCAGCACCTAGCTGGTTGTCAAGACAACCACGATTCACTAATCGTTTCTCCACCCACTTTGTGTTAATTCTAAATCTGAAGAGGGTACTTAACAGAACGGGTCGCAACTTCACAATAAATTGAAGATCGCCAGTCCCAGATGAAATAAACGAAGACCATTCAACAAAAATGATTGAAAATGCCAGGTCCAGTGAGCCGGGAGGTCCAGTGAGCTTCGGCCGCTGGATTAGGTTTTTGTAAATAATAGCGTCGATCCCAGGGGGCCATCCCCCCAGGCAATACCTGCCCCCTTGATTTAAAGGGGCAGGACTGGGTTTATTGCCCGGCGACTGAGGTGCCCCCCTTGAGGGGGAATGCCGAAGGGATCGATGCAATTTTTGTTCATTTCTACCCATAAGCTTTGGCTTGTGGGTGGGCCCACATTAAAACTAGGCCTTGTGCCCAGCCCATACAAGTGGGGTATGAGGCAAATACCCTGACCTTGTAACTCTCTACCGGGAGGTCCAGTGAGCTTTGGCCGCTGGATTAGGTGTAATAAAATAATAGCATCGATCCCAGGGGGCTATCCCCCCAGGCAATACCTGCCCCATTGGGGGCAGGGCTGTGTTTATTGCCCAACGCCTGAGGTGCCCCCCTTGTGGGGGGAATGCCGACAGGATCGACGCAATTTTTTCCACTAACCACCCATAGGCTTCGGCTGTGGGTGGGCCCACATAAAAATGTCCTTGTGTCAAGCCCTCATAAGTGGGATGAGCGGCAAATAACCTGACCTTGTAACTGCCTGGAGAAGCTATAACACTTTGATTTTTATTATTCAGCAGAGAGTGGCAGAGATAGGAAAAGTGCTGTAATAAGTATGACAACTTACCATAAACGTTATAAGGACTCAGTTAAGTGGAATTGTATTCATTATATTTATATAATTGACATTTCCTGCAGACAATACTATCATTTGCAACAACAATTATTACAAGTGTATTTTCTTGTTTGTGTAAATATATTAATACAGTGTTATCTTAAATTCCATGTTGTGTTTCCTATTTCTAACTCCTGTCTATTCAACATTCACAGCGTAAATCAGCACAACCTTTCTCTCATTTAAAACATGAGAATTCTTCAACTACAGACACTGGTATTGCTTAATTACTTATTCAGAGAGCCCTGTCAGCTGGGGCTTTAGATACACCAGCTGCACCTCTACAGAGGGTATCGCGGCTCCTACTTCGTCGCTCATATCTTTTCCAAAGTGTATGAACGACTTTTCGTCTCACGTAGTCTAACTCCCTCTGGCATAGAATAACAAACACTGTGCATAAGGTAATCTCTTTATTCCTTTCACCAGAAAGTGTAAAAAACTGAAATAGGAAAGAAAACAGGTTTATAACAACAATGTCTGAAGAAAGCAGTGAATGAGTGTTAATAGAACAATTCGGAGGCAGTTCGTAGATAAAGACAGTGAAATAATAATGACGTACAATAACACCACCAAACAGGCTTAGAAGTTAAGAAAGGTACAAACGAGGGGCAGAGTCTATGAGAGAAAGTCAATCGAGTCACAAGGAAGTGAACATTACAAAATCTTTCTTAGTGTACAAGGTTCAGCGAAACGTCAAATAATATAGTCAGATACACAAGGTAAAAGTCTATTACAAAATTTAATAAGAAGGTTACTGAGAGTCAAGTGACGTACCTGTTCTCTTTAAGGAAGAACACAGAAAAGGAATTGAACGCGTGTGGATAAGCCTTGAATTTACCGCTGAATAATGGTAGCCGGAAAAGGGCAGTGAAAATGCAAGAATAATCCCGTTTAGGAAAAAACACACAGTTGGTCTAAGGGACGTAACTCTTAACGCAGAATCATAAATACAGACCGAGACAGAGGGGTAAGATCCATCCCCACATGGGTACATGAGTATACATAAAAACATTCCAACAAAGGTGTGAAAACGATAACATATTTATTCCATAAGTGACGGAGATACACATACATGACAAAGATGTTCTCAACAGATTCATAAACGTTCTATAAGAGGAATTAGGCATATGACTCACGTCGTAGAGAATGTCACTTACTGGTAGCGGGTTTGGTAGGGGGCAAAGCCCCCTAAGGCTTCTGAGGTGGCAGGCACCTAGACCATGTTTTCTCGTTGCCGGCCTGAGTGAAAAGAGGCAGGAAATCGTAGTTCCTGCTTGTGGCCAAATACCAACGCCACCTATCGACCGAACCAACCACGGCAAGGGATGATAACTCATTTTGGACTTATGTCCACCCCGACTTTGTTTTACTGACCCAACACCGTAAAACAAAACAAAACAAACTAATTCAGGTGGACCTGGGAATAATGATAACACGAAGGATCAGACTAATAAAAATATATTTGATGAATAATCACTTATTAGTGCTGTAACAAATTGAAATTGTTAAGTTTTTACTTTCTTGAAGTTGCAATGTTGTCAGCTTCAGGATTTGATGGTATCAAGATTTTTTGCCAAAAATGAAAAAGAAATAGAAACTCTTGTATAGACTATTGTTGCATAATTATTAGGTTCTACCAGAATTTGAGATTAAAAATAAAGCTGTGTTCGGATTTCTAGAGAAAGAGAGGAAGAAGAAATAAGAGCAAACAAAGGTTAACATTTGGAAAAGTAAACACACAATGGGGTGCCAGTAACTTGACCGAGGAATGACCCCAGAAGGAGATTTATAAGTAAAAACGGAAGTCTCGGGTGTTACCAGAAGCGGAAGTGACGTAGTGATGAGTAATGGAAGAGAAGAAGAAGATCGCTCTCTTTTCCTTTCGGCCATAGCAGGGGTCAGATGGGCTCCTGGTCCCTAGTGTAGGACAGCAGTAGTGGATATGATTATTGACAGTAATTTAACCATACCCTCTCTCTCTTTCTCTCTGTCTTTCCTTCTCTCTCTGAAAAAGAGTCCACGAGCCTGGAAATAAATACTAAGCCCCTTGTGACTATACAACTTGTGTGTATGTTGTTCCTTGACCTAACGGCTACTAACAATGACGACTACTACTAAAACTTGAGTTGGCCCATACAACATATATCGTTCCGGAGTTTGCCACAAATACACTTTGGTACTTTTATGAGGACCGAGTTAGCTCAGTCGGTAGAGCATTCGACTAGAAACCACATGGTTCCTAGTTTGATACCGGCCCTCGCCAACTCAGCATATGAGTAGCACAGGGATCTGTGCAGTAAAGTAAGGACACAAAAACGATCTCCTTGGTCTAGCGCAAGTGAAAAAGGGGATAGACTCCCTGGCTGATTGGCTGATACTGACTTTAGGCTATCCTGACGACTTTACTTTTTTTACTGTGACCACACCGTTATGCTACACTATAAGAATATAGAGCCAGGATATAAAAATGGAATTTGGTATCGAAAGGTGTGCTATACTTGTGATGAAAAAGAAGAAAAGAAAATCAACGGAATGAATAAAACTATGAAATCAGGAAAATATAAGAACAATTGGAGAAAAATGGAATTACAAGTACTTGGGAATACTGGAAGTGGACACCATAAATGAAAAAAAGTAAGAAAAGAGTACCTCAGAAGAACAAGAAAACTTCTAATTGCTAATTCAATATGGAGTCTTAAAAGTGGGGGCTTAGGTTCAAATCTTGTGGAAAGCACCAGTCCTTGCTATATCACCAAAGTTAAGCAGCAATGAAGGGGGTGTCTAAGAAACCCATTTTTTTTATTATTTAAGTTTATTAGTAAAAAAGTAAGGTCAGCGGAGTGACCTATTGTCAGTATCAGCCAGACAGCAACAGAGTCTCTCCATTTTTCACAAGTGCTAGACTATGGAGATTGTTTTTGCATCTGAGGTGGAGTGCTACACCTACCATGACCTCCCCACTTTACTGCAGAGAGCAAAGCTGTGCTACTCATGCGCTAAGTTGGCGACGGCAGGTATCGAACCTGGAACTTTCTGGTTCCTTGGCGGATGCTCTATCAACTGTGCTAAACTGTAATAAGAAATAATAAGACTATTCAACATTCTTACCACTAAGGATGCACCATATTTGGTCTGATTTCAACCCACTGGAGTGACAGGGTGTAATCGATTTCTATTTTTTCCTCAGATTAGATCATTTGCAGTGGTGTGCAGTAATATGAATCTATTTTCGAGGCATAAGATTAAATTAATTGAAACAACCACTTTAGTTTCCTTTCTTTCACCATATGATCAGTTTTAGACACACTGGAGTGACAGGGTGTAATCGATTTCTATTTTTTCCTCAGATTAGATCATTTGCAGTGGTGTGCAGTAATATGAATCTATTTTCGAGGCATAAGATTAAATTAATTGAAACACCACTTTAGTTTCCTTTCTTTCACCATATGATCAGTTTTAGACCCACTGGAGTGACAGGGTGTAATCGATTTCTATTTTTTCCTCAGATTAGATCATTTGCAGTGGTGTGCAGTAATATGAATCTATTTTCGAGGCATAAGATTAAATTAATTGAAACAACCACTTTAGTTTCCTTTCTTTCACCATATGATCAGTTTTAGACCCACTGGAGTGACAGGGTGTAATCGATTTCTATTTTTTCCTCAGATTAGATAATTTGCATTGGTGTGCAGTAATATGAATCTATTTTCGAGGCATAAGATTAAATTAATTGAAACAACCACTTTAGTTTCCTTTCTTTCACCATATGATCAGTTTTAGACACACTGGAGTGACAGGGTGTAATGATTTCTATTTTTTCCTCAGATTAGATAATTTGCATTGGTGTGCAGTAATATGAATCTATTTTCGAGGCATAAGATTAAATTAATTGAAACAACCACTTTTTTTTTTCTTTCACCATATGGTCAGTTTTAGACACACTGGAGTGACAGGGTGTAATCGATTTCTATTTTTTCCTCAGATTTGATAATTTGCATTGGTGTGCAGTAATATGAATCTATTTTCGAGGCATAAGATTAAATTAATTGAAACAACCACTTTAGTTTCCTTTCTTTCACCATATGATCAGTTTTAGACACACTGGAGTGACAGGGTGTAATCGATTTCTATTTTTTCCTCAGATTAGATCATTTGCAGTGGTGTGCAGTAATATGAATCTATTTTCGAGGCATAAGATTAAATTAATTGAAACAACCACTTTAGTTTCCTTTCTTTCACCATATGATCAGTTTTAGACCCACTGGAGTGACAGGGTGTAATCGATTTCTATTTTTTCCTCAGATTAGATCATTTGCAGTGGTGTGCAGTAATATGAATCTATTTTCGAGGCATAAGATTAAATTAATTGAAACAACCACTTTAGTTTCCTTTCTTTCACCATATGATCAGTTTTAGACCCACTGGAGTGACAGGGTGTAATCGATTTCTATTTTTTCCTCAGATTAGATCATTTGCATTGGTGTGCAGTAATATGAATCTATTTTCGAGGCATAAGATTAAATTAATTGAAACAACCACTTTAGTTTCCTTTCTTTCACCATATGGTCAGTTTCAGACACACTGGAGTGACAGGGTGTAATCGATTTCTATTTTTTCCTCAGATTAGATCATTTGCATTGGTGTGCAGTAATATGAATCTATTTTCGAGGCATAAGATTAAATTAATTGAAACAACCACTTTAGTTTCCTTTCTTTCACCATATGATCAGTTTTAGACCCACTGGAGTGACAGGGTGTAATCGATTTCTATTTTTTCCTCAGATTAGATCATTTGCAGTGGTGTGCAGTAATATGAATCTATTTTCGAGGCATAAGATTAAATTAATTGAAACAACCACTTTAGTTTCCTTTCTTTCACCATATGGTCAGTTTTAGACCCACTGGAGTGACAGGGTGTAATCGATTTCTATTTTTTCCTCAGATTAGATCATTTGCAGTGGTGTGCAGTAATATGAATCTATTTTCGAGGCATAAGATTAAATTAATTGAAACAACCACTTTAGTTTCCTTTCTTTCACCATATGGTCAGTTTTAGACACACTGGAGTGACAGGGTGTAATTGATTTCTATTTTTTCCTCAGATTAGATCATTTGCATTGGTGTGCAGTAATATGAATCTATTTTCGAGGCATAAGATTAAATTAATTGAAACAACCACTTTAGTTTCCTTTCTTTCACCATATGATCAGTTTTAGACACACTGGAGTGACAGGGTGTAATCGATTTCTATTTTTTCCTCAGATTAGATCATTTGCAGTGGTGTGCAGTAATATGAATCTATTTTCGAGGCATAAGATTAAATTAATTGAAACAACCACTTTAGTTTCCTTTCTTTCACCATATGGTCAGTTTTAGACACACTGGAGTGACAGGGTGTAATCGATTTCTATTTTTTCCTCAGATTAGATCATTTGCAGTGGTGTGCAGTAATATGAATCTATTTTCGAGGCATAAGATTAAATTAATTGAAAAACCACTTTAGTTTCCTTTCTTTCACCATATGGTCAGTTTTAGACCCACTGGAGTGACAGGGTGTAATCGATTTCTATTTTTTCCTCAGATTAGATCATTTGCATTGGTGTGCAGTAATATGAATCTATTTTGAGGCATAAGATTAAATTAATTGAAACAACCACTTTAGTTTCCTTTCTTTCACCATATGGTCAGTTTTAGACCCACTGGAGTGACAGGGTGTAATCGATTTCTATTTTTTCCTCAGATTAGATCATTTGCAGTGGTGTGCAGTAATATGAATCTATTTTCGAGGCATAATTAAATTAATTGAAACAACCACTTTAGTTTCCTTTCTTTCACCATATGGTCAGTTTTAGACCCACTGGAGTGACAGGGTGTAATCGATTTCTATTTTTTCCTCAGATTAGATCATTTGCAGTGGTGTGCAGTAATATGAATCTATTTCGAGGCATAAGATTAAATTAATTGAAACAACCACTTTAGTTTCCTTTCTTTCACCATATGGTCAGTTTTAGACACACTGGAGTGACAGGGTGTAATCGATTTCTATTTTTTCCTCAGATTAGATCATTTGCAATGGTGTGCAGTAATATGAATCTATTTTCGAGGCATAAGATTAAATAATTGAAACAACCACTTTAGTTTCCTTTCTTTCACCATATGGTCAGTTTTAGACCCACTGGAGTGACAGGGTGTAATCGATTTCTATTTTTTCCTCAGATTAGATCATTTGCATTGGTGTGCAGTAATATGAATCTATTTTCGAGGCATAAGATTAAATTAATTGAAACAACCACTTTAGTTTCCTTTCTTTCACTATATGATCAGTTTTAGACCACTGGAGTGACAGGGTGTAATCGATTTCTATTTTTTCCTCAGATTAGATCATTTGCAGTGGTGTGCAGTAATATGAATCTATTTTCGAGGCATAAGATTAAATTAATTGAAACAACCACTTTAGTTTCCTTTCTTTCACCATATGATCAGTTTTAGACACACTGGAGTGACAGGGTGTAATCGATTTCTATTTTTTCCTCAGATTAGATCATTTGCAGTGGTGTGCAGTAATATGAATCTATTTTCGAGGCATAAGATTAAATTAATTGAAACAACCACTTTAGTTCCTTTCTTTCACCATATGATCAGTTTTAGACCCACTGGAGTGACAGGGTGTAATCGATTTCTATTTTTTCCTCAGATTAGATCATTTGCAGTGGTGTGCAGTAATATGAATCTATTTTCGAGGCATAAGATTAAATTAATTGAAACAACCACTTTAGTTTCCTTTCTTCACCATATGATCAGTTTTAGACCCACTGGAGTGACAGGGTGTAATCGATTTCTATTTTTTCCTCAGATTAGATCATTTGCGTTGGTGTGCAGTAATATGAATCTATTTTCGAGGCATAAGATTAAATTAATTGAAACAACCACTTTAGTTTCCTTTCTTTCACCAATATGATCAGTTTTAGACCCACTGGAGTGACAGGGTGTAATGATTTCTATTTTTTTCCTCAGATTAGATCATTTGCAGTGGTGTGCAGTAATATGAATCTATTTTCGAGGCATAAGATTAAATTAATTGAAACAACCACTTTAGTTTCCTTTCTTTCACCATATGATCAGTTTTAGACCCACTGGAGTGACAGGGTGTAATCGATTTCTATTTTTTTCCTCAGATTAGATCATTTGCAGTGGTGTGCAGTAATATGAATCTATTCGAGCATAAGATTAAATTAATTGAAACAACCACTTTAGTTCCTTTCTTTCACCATATGATCAGTTTTAGACCCACTGGAGTGACAGGGTTAATCGATTTCTATTTTTTTCCTCAGATTAGATCATTTGCAGTGGTGTGCAGTAATATGAATCTATTTTCGAGGCATAAGATTAAAATTGAAACAACCACTTTAGTTTCCTTTCTTTCACCATATGATCAGTTTTAGACACATGGAGTGACAGGGTGTAATCGATTTATCATTTTCCTCAGATTAGATCATTTTCAGCAGTGGTGTGTGCAGTAATATGAATCTATTTTTCGAGGCATAAGATTAAATTAATTGAAACAACCACTTAGTTTCCTTCTTTCACCATATGGTCAGTTTTAGACACACCACGATTTCTATTTTTTCTCAGATTAGATCATTGCAGTGGTGACAGTAATATGAATCTATTTTCGAGCATAAAGATTAAAAACACCACTAAAGTTTCCTTTCTTTCACCATATGGTCATTTTAGACCCACTGGAGTGACAGGGTGTAATCGATTTCTATTTTTCCTCAGATTAGATCATTTGCACTGGTGTGCAGTAATATGAATCTATTTTCAGGATGTAGATGAAATTTGTTTGGCCAAAATAATAATTAACATCATTTTTTATCACTAATTCGACTGTCAATTAGTTGTCTACTTGTATTGGACATTACTCTTTACATCTGTGGTGGAGCACCACACCTATAATCAGCTCTCCACTCTACCACATCAATCCAAGCTGTGCTACTGATGCACTGAGTTAGCGAGGGCCAGTATTGAACCCGGAACCTTGTGGATCATAGGTGGATGCTTTACTGACTGAGCTAAACTGGCCCTAATTATCCTAAACTTTAATAAAAGTGACTTTATATACTTTATTTTTTAATAACAACCATCTTACAACCCGTACCTACAGGGGTAAGTACTGCTAGTTATAGATAATTATATTGGATCAAAGTGAGTAATATGGCCGACAGATTCCAGAGGAAGGTTAAGAAAAAATAAACTTCTAGCTAGGAATTCTCTAAAAGATGTGCATTTTGTTTTGTGTATCAAATATCCCATTAAAAATGTTTATGTAATTTATAATTTTATAAGTCTTAATATAGAAAATATCCGATAATTTTTTTAAATTCATTAAAATGTTATATGCGACTGGATTCAAGTTAAATTTGTCTACAACAATTTATCTATGATTACAATTATCTTCAATAATCTACAGATATAATTTACCTACAAAACTATTTTTTAGAGTTAAACATATTTAACGGGTTAAACCAAAGGAAATAGCTTAAATCAAAAGTAGAGAACCTTAGGCCATAAGGCCGAATGTGGCCTTCTAAACTATCAAATCAGCCTTTCATGGCCCCTTATAAATATATAGTTAATAATATTTATTTAAAAATAGTAATAAATAAATTTAAAAAATACTGATGTATGATATTCTTGTTCTAAACCATCAAGTTTAGTTTGGTTTGGTTTGGTTTGGTTTGTTTAGTTTTACAGCAAATCAACTTCAGTGGGTCATTTAATGGCCATAAAGTTTTGAAATAAATCAATTCTTAATGGATAATACAATTTTGTTTATCAACTCATGTTTTTCTATTTAACCCATAGATGAGACCCTAACCACTACTCCGGGTCAGAGTGGACCAGGAAGCAATGGTGATGAAGGGGTGCTCCACATTCCCCAAACCTCCAAAACTGGAACCTCACCATCAGATAGAGTTTAACGTCATTCCCAGGACATGTAAACCCTCAGTCACCGCCTTCTAGCACCATATGATAAAAAGGGGTTGGGGTTTGCCATAAGGGCAATAGGGTTGGGAAAATCATATAGGTGCTAGGGCTTGACGTGACCAACCGCCCGTCTAGCCCAAGATAGGGCCAAAGTGGAGTATTGCAAGTTATGAACTGCTCATCCACCTGGGTTCTATCCTTAAGTATCACGGGTCACCACCCATGGCTAACAGGGGTGTCTTACCCCTCTACAGAGGTGCATTCTAATGCTCCAGTCGACAGGGCAGCCATCAAGTTTAACTTTACCAATTAAAATTTCAAACCTCTAATGGAATGTAGGAATAGGGGTCTTAGAAACCCATTTTTTAAAATTTAAGTTAATTAGTAAAAAAAGTAAAGTTGTGGAGTGATCTATTGTTGGTATCAGCCGGACAGCAAAAGAGTCTATCCCATTTTCACTAGCGCTAGACCAGAGAGATTGTTTTTGGATCTGAAGTGGAGTGCTACACTTACCATCTCCACCTTGAGGAGCTCTCAAAGTAGCTTTGACTAACAAGAAGAGCCCCTTTGGTTTGAATTCAGAGTTTTCCTTCTCCTAGACCAGTTGCCATACCAAGGTTAAAGAGCCCAGTCTGCCCTATTATTTATCCATAGCTGGAGGGAGAGTAGGATTCATACCTTTCCCAAGGGTATTAGTGCTAAATGTACCGCAGCTTCATCCAGCACTGAGCCTATTCTAGTAGTGACTACCCCAAGCGAACTTTAACAGGTTTAAATTCAGAGTTTTCCTTCTCCTAGACCAGTTGCCATACCAAGGTTAAAGAGTCCAGTCTGCCCTATTATTTACCCATAGCTGGAGGAAGAATAGTTGGATTTGTACCTTTCCCAAGGGTATTAGAGCTATGTGAAATGCAAAAAGCTGTGTCCAATATTTGAATACATCTTGTTGTATCCATTTCCTATGACGATAACCATAACTCCATGTGCCTCCACTTCACAAAACTCTCTCACAAAAAGAAATTAAAAAACTATCGGTAATTTATGAGGAAGTGTGTCCCGGTCCCCTGCCTCCGAAATTGCTGCCCGGTGAAATTTAAAAATAACGACCCCAAGCTTCGGCGCCACATCGGTGTTACTTGAAAGAAAACAACCAGCTTCGGACGTTAAATGTATTTTAGGGGGGGGGGTCTCTTTTTGTCTTAATTCTTGTTTATTTATAGAAATTTGTCGTAATTCGTGTTTATTTATCGTAATTTGTCGTAATTCATGTTTATTCATTGTAATTTGTCGTAATTATTGTTTATTTATCGTAATTTGTCGTAATAACAGAAAATTTTATTATTTAATAGATAGATAGATAGATAGATAGATAGATATGAAGATGGATAGTTTAACGCCCTAAGTTGGTTGTTTTCTTTCAAGTAACACCGATGTGGCACCGAAGCTTTGGGTCGTTATTTTAAAATTCACCGGGCAGCAATTTCGGAGGTAGGGGACCAGGACGCACTTCCTCATAAATTACCAAACTATCATTAAAAGGTTAATAAAGTTTTTCATTTCTTTTAAGTAGTTTATATTAATTAAATTTGGACCAAGTTATTAACTAAAAGAAAAAAGAAAATTGTTGTTTGACATCCCACTTCTAAACCATCAAGTTTATCTTTTCAAATTAGAATTTTCAAATTAGAATTTCAAACTTTCACTTCACAACTTTAAAGCCGAAAACTTTCTTACTGTTATAACAGAAATAGATATCTCTCTTGGTTCACAATCTTTACTAACACAATACATCCACTCGCCAACAAAACAAATTAAAAAAGAAAAACAAAACAAAAACACTTCGAAACAGAACCTAAGCTACTGATAATTGTAACATAACCCAATACATCCACTCACCAAAAAACAAATTAAAATAAAACAAAACACTTTGGAAAGTTACTGACATCAACCGGATGTTAACCCCATGGCAGTGTAAACAAAATGAACAAAAAACAAATGTTCTACACATAGGCTCCAAACAAACTTCCGGTTGAAAAACAAAATTTATAAACAATTAAAAATATCCTCTATTTAATGTTTTTCAACCAATAAAAAATGTTCCCCCCAAAACCCTTCAAAGGTTTCTCGAGCCTCTTACTAGCTATAAAAACAGCTGACTTAAAGTCGATAAGGCAGTTGACTGTAGGCCGTCATAGAGAACGTTGCTACACCAGGCCGAGATAAAGGAACCGCCATACCTCCGACCAACACCACACCCTGTTCACGCGGAGCCAAGTCATCAGCCAGACCTGACTTTCAACCCATGCCTGCCCTTATTTCACCGAGCGAAAAGGAATTATCATCTCAACAATTCCAGCTTTTGTTTATTTTAAAATATACAAAATTAATCCAAGCCTTCTTCTCTATTTTTTCTTTTGCTACCAACGCATTATTGTGATATTAAATCACAAAAAAAAAAAAAATCTAAAAATATTATTAAATGATTAGAAAAATTTTTTAATTTCTTTTAATTAGTTTATATTTAAGTATATATTTTTAGTATATAGTATATATATATTTTAGTATGTATATTATATATATTTAGTATATATATATATATATATATATATATATATATATATATATATATTATATATATATAGTATATATATATATATATATATATAGTATATATATTATATATTATATATATATATATATATATATATAGTATATATATATATATATATATATATATATATATTATATATTATATTTAGTATATATATATATATATATATATGTATATATATATAGTATATTATATATATATATATATATATATATATATATATATATATTTAATTATTATATATTTCTTTTAATTAGTATATATTAATTAAAGTTGGACTAAGTTATTAACTTTAAACATTAGATTTTATTATAAGTAAAAAAAGTAAAGTCGTCTGGGTGCCTAATGTCAGTATCAGCCAGCCAGCGAGGGAGTCTATCCCCTTTTCAATAGCGCGAGACCAAGGAGATTATTTTAGCATCTGAGGTGGAGCGCCACACCTACCATCAGCTCCTCACTTTTACCGCACAGATCCCTGTGCTACTCATTCGCTGAGTTGGCGAGGGCCAGTATCGAACTAGGAACCTGGTGATTTCTAGCCGAACACTAAGTGCTGCTTTATGAGTAAACACTAAATTCCATTGTGATCTTGATAAACTTTTCCCATTTTGGTTTTGGAGTTAAACAGTTGAATAAGAGAAATATAATCCCGCCCTGTCGGTGGGGTGTTAGAATGCACCGACTGCACCTCTGCAGAGGGGTAAGACTCCCCCAATGGGGCCACCTGTTGGCCGTGGGTGGCGACCCGTGATGCTTAAGGATAGAGCTCAGGTCGATGAGCAATTCATGACATGCAATACTCCACTTTGACCCTATCTTGGGCTAGACGGGCGGTCAGAGAGGCCCCCTCCGATCAATCGGCTGGTCACGTCAAGCCCTAGCACCTATATGATTTTCCCAACCCTATTGCCCTTATGGCAAGCCCCAACCCCTTTTTATCATATGGGTGCTAGAAGGCGGTGGCTGAGGGTCTACATGTCCTGGGAATGACGTTAAACTCTATCTGATGGTGAGGTTACAGTTTTGGAGGTTTGGGGAATGTGGAGCACCCCATTCATCACCATTGCTCCCTGGTCCACTCTGACCCGGAGTGGTAGTACCTGTTAGGGTCCCATCTATGGGTTAAATAGAAAAATGTATTTATAAAAAAAATTGTATTATCCATTAAGAATTGATTTATTTCAAAATTTAATCGGCATTAAATGACCCACTGAGGTTGATATGCCGTAAAACAAAACAAACCAAAACCATTTTGAATAAGAGAAATATAATCCATTTAGTTCAAGTAATTTATTTATTAATTAAATTTAAACTAATTTATTAACTAAATGTTTAATCTTTAAATTTTGTAAACATATAAAAAAAACAATTATTGAATATAGCATTATAATTTGATAATTAATTTCAATGTGACCTTTAAACGTAAAAATGTTTCCCACTCTAACTTGTTTAAATATACAATTTGTCTACAAATTTGTTTAATTTTTTTAAGTCTAAACATATTTAGTAGTTTAAACCGAATGAGATAATTTAAATCAAGAACGTTAACATTTATACAAGGCGTATCAAGACGAAATCTTAAAATGTTTTGATTTTTAAATTTAAAGGAAGGCATATACACAGTGAGTAACTTATATAATAAAATGATGATGTCTAGATGTTTGAATTACTGTCTAGAGTTACTTATATAATAATGGGATGATGTCTAGATATCTAGATTACTGTCTAGATGTGTGCACAGCTGAGTAATTTATATCATAAAGCAATAATGTCTAGACGTCTAGATTACTGTCTAGATGTGTGCACAGCTGAGTAATTTATATGATAAAGGGACAATGTCTAGACATCTAGATTACTGTTTAGATGTGTACACAGCTGTGTAATTTATATAATAAAGGGATAATGTGTAATACGACGGTGCTTGCTGGTTTACGTCACCAAATGTAATAATACGGTACTTGCTTTCACTGTGTCACCAAACGTAACAATATCCTAGTCGCGACGCCAAATGTAATAATATCCTTGCCACACGTGGCACCAAATGTAATACGATGTTGGTCGGGGTGCCAAATGTAATACTATGATCTGGTCACGGGACCAAATGTAACACTATGGTGGTCGCGGCAACAAATGTAATACTATGCTGGTCAAGGTGCCAAATGTAATACTATGATCTGGTCACGGGACCAAATGTAAAACTATGCTGTCGCGGCGTCGAATCTAACGCGATGGGTGTTCTTTGACCCACAGGAAAGTTGAAGTGCTTGTTCCGGCTGTACCTGAAAATGACCAAATCCAAGGCTGTTCCACAATTAACACGAACGCGTTTTTAACAATAAAAGACCTTTATTAATCATACAGTGATTAAAAATCATGTACAACCACAAAGGGGTATCGAGTTGAAGTTGAGTCGGTATTTTGTGGACTGACTGGCGATATATGTTGGGTTCTGATTCAAATTCAGGACTTTGAGTAACAAGATGACAAAGCAAGGGCTGTGAGACGGAGCTATCAATCTGGCCAAGAACCAGCTCTCCAATCTGGTCAAGTACCAGCTCTCCAATCTGCCTGGGACCCTTTTGGGTCCTCTTTTATGGGTTCCAAACCCCCGAATCCAGGGCTCTCATTGGCCAGCCAATAGAAACGCCGGACCAATGGCCCTACAGTGTAAACATCAGGAGGTGTACAAAACCCCACCCACGTGGTTGCATTTGATTGGACGGCCAATCAAAATCATAGCATTGGGTTACATATCTCGGAGGTGGGTAACAAGTCTCCGCCCCAGTTTCCTGATTGGTGAGGCACCTGATAATATTTTTGTTATTGTATAAATGGTCCTGTCAATTGCTATGATAATTCCCAGGAACTGGCCCAAGACCACTCGGGCAAATTGAGATTATCAACATTTTAAAGATTTAATCTTTAAACTGTTTTTGCTAAATAAATGTCCCTATCTTACACAGTCCCCACAAGAACAATAATAGATATGGATGTCATCAGTCATAAAAAGCCAGACATTCGTTTTTTTTACAAACCACTTTTAGCCTGGATAAAGTGGTTCCTATCTTTTGGAGTCTCCATGTAAATGATAATATGATAAAACAGACTTTTGCTTTACATCAACCTATTTCTGCCATTAGGATTGGTTTTGTTCAAAGCTATTTATCATCTTGTTTCGACGCTACAAGAATGATAATATATATTTATATGAAAACATTTGTATAAACAAAAAGTCATTTGTGTTATATCAACCATCAACCGACTTTTAGCCATTAGAATTTCTTTGTGTTAGAGTAATTAATTTTATCTAGTGTTGACTTTACCACACCACTGACTTGTACTCTAATCTAAGTCGCTTGTACGATTCTAGACTCAATTGTTTTGTTTTTAAGTATCTAATCGGATATCGCCAATCAGCCCATAACACTACAGTGTTATAATGTCTAGACGTCGAGATTACTGTCTAGATGTGTGAACAGCTGTGTAATTTATATAATAAAGGGATAATGTCTAGACGTCTAGATTACTGTCTAGATGTGTGCACAGCTGAGTAATTTATAAAATAAAGGGACAATGTCTAGATTACTGTCTAGATGTGTGCACAGCTGAGTAATTTATATGATAAAGGGATAATGTCTAGACGTCTAGATTACTGTCTAGATGTGTGCACAGCTGAGTAATTTATAAAATAAAGGGACAATGTCTAGATTACTGTCTAGATGTGTGCACAGCTGAGTAATTCATATATTAAAGGGATAATGGCTAGACGTCTAGATTACTGTACACAGGTGAGCAACGTATAATAAAATTGTGATTTTTAGATTACTGCCTAGATATGTGCACAGTTGAGTAACTTATATAATAAATAGATAATGTCTAGACATCTAGATTAAAGTCTAGATGTGTGTATATCTGAGTAACTAATATAATAAATGTGAAAGTGTGTGGAGTAATGGTTAGAGTCGTAGGAAATGGACTTGTCGATCCATGTTCAAATCCTGGATGAGGCTGTCTGCATTTTACAAGGCTCTAATACTCTTGGGAAAGTTACAAAACCTACTATTCTCCCTCCAGCTATGGTAAATAGTAGGGAAAACTTGGCTCTTTAACCTTGGTATGGCAACTGGTCTAGGAGAAAGAAAACTCTCAATTCAAACAAAAGAGGCTCTTCTTGTTAGTCAAAACTACTCTCTTCCAGCTATGGGTAAATAGTAGGGCAGACAAGGCTAGATAACCAGTCTAGGAGAAGGAAAAAACTCTTAATTCAAACCTGTAAAAATGCACTGATGTGAACAAAACAAACCAAAAACCATTTTGAATAGAGAAATATAATCCATTTAGTTTCAAGTAATTTATTTATTAATTAAATTTAAACTAATTTATTAACTAAATGTTTAATCTTTAAATTTTGTAAACATATAAAAAAAACAATTAATTGAATATAGCATTAAATTTGATAATTAATTTCAATGTGACCTTTAAACGTAAAAATGTTTTTCCCACTCTAACTTGTTTAATATACAATTTGTCTACAAATTTGTTTAATTTTTTTTAAGTCTAAACATATTTAGTAGTTTAAACCGAATGAGATAATTTAAATCAAGAACGTTAACATTTATACAAGGCGTATCAAGACGAAATCTTAAAATGTTTTGATTTTTAAATTTAAAGGAAGGCATATACACAGTGAGTAACTTATATAATAAAATGATGATGTCTAGATGTTTGAATTACTGTCTAGGTTACTTATATAATAAAGGGATGATGTCTAGATATCTAGATTACTGTCTAGATGTGTGCACAGCTGAGTAATTTATATCATAAAGCAATAATGTCTAGACGTCTAGATTACTGTCTAGATGTGTGCACAGCTGAGTAATTTATATGATAAAGGGACAATGTCTAGACATCTAGATTACTGTTTAGATGTGTACACAGCTGTGTAATTTATATAATAAAGGGATAATGTGTAATACGACGGTGCTTGCTGGTTTACGTCACCAAATGTAATAATACGGTACTTGCTTTCACTGTGTCACCAAACGTAACAATATCCTAGTCGCGACGCCAAATGTAATAATATCCTTGCCACACGTGGCACCAAATGTAATACGATGTTGGCAAATGTAATACGATGTTGCCAAATGTAATACGATGTTGCCAAATGTAATACTATGATCTGGTCACGGGACCAAATGTAACACTATGGTGGTCGCGGCAACAAATGTAATACTATGCTGGTCAAGGTACCAAATGTAATACTATGATCTGGTCACGGGACCAAATGTAAAACTATGCTGTCGCGGCGTCGAATCTAACGCGATGGGTGTTCTTTGACCCACAGGAAAGTTGAAGTGCTTGTTCCAGGCTGTACCTGAAAATGACCAAATCCAAGGCTGTTCCACAATTAACACGAACGCGTTTTTAACAATAAAAGACCTTTATTAATCATACAGTGATTAAAAATCATGTACAACCACAAAGGGGTATCGAGTTGAAGTTGAGTCGGTATTTTGTGGACTGACTGGCGATATATGTTGGGTTCTGATTCAAATTCAGGACTTTGAGTAACAAGATGACAAAGCAAGGGCTGTGAGACGGAGCTATCAATCTGGCCAAGAACCAGCTCTCCAATCTGGTCAAGTACCAGCTCTCCAATCTGGTCAAGTACCAGCTCTCCAATCTGCCTGGGACCCTTTTGGGTCCTCTTTTATGGGTTCCAAACCCCCGAATCCAGGGCTCTCATTGGCCAGCCAATAGAAACGCCGGACCAATGGCCCTACAGTGTAAACATCAGGAGGTGTACAAAACCCCACCCACGTGGTTGCATTTGATTGGACGGCCAATCAAAATCATAGCATTGGGTTACATATCTCGGAGGTGGGTAACAAGTCTCCGCCCCAGTTTCCTGATTGGTGAGGCACCTGATAATATTTTTGTTATTGTATAAATGGTCCTGTCAATTGCTATGATAATTCCAGGAACTGGCCCAAGACCACTCGGGCAAATTGAGATTATCAACATTTTAAAGATTTAATCTTTAAACTGTTTTTGCTAAATAAATGTCCCTATCTTACACAGTCCCCACAAGAACAATAATAGATATGGATGTCATCAGTCATAAAAAGCCACATTCGTTTTTTTTTACAAAACCACTTTTAGCCTGGATAAAGTGGTTCCTATCTTTTGGAGTCTCCATGTAAATGATAATATGATAAAACAGACTTTTTGCTTTACATCAACCTATTTCTGCCATTAGGATTGGTTTTGTTCAAAGCTATTTATCATCTTGTTTTCGACGCTACAAGAATGATAATATATATTTATATGAAAACATTTGTATAACAAAAAGTCATTTGTGTTATATCAACCATCAACCGACTTTTAGCCATTAGAATTTCTTTGTGTTAGAGTAATTAATTTTATCTAGTGTTGACTTACCACACCACTGACTTGTACTCTAATCTAAGTCGCTTGTACGATTCTAGACTCAATTGTTTTTGTTTTTAAGTATCTAATCGGATATCGCCAATCAGCCCATAACACTACAGTGTTATAATGTCTAGACGTCGAGATTACTGTCTAGATGTGTGAACAGCTGTGTAATTTATATAATAAAGGGATAATGTCTAGACGTCTAGATTACTGTCTAGATGTGTGCACAGCTGAGTAATTTATAAAATAAAGGGACAATGTCTAGATTACTGTCTAGATGTGTGCACAGCTGAGTAATTATATGATAAAGGGATAATGTCTAGACGTCTAGATTACTGTCTAGATGTGTGCACAGCTGAGTAATTTATAAAATAAAGGGACAATGTCTAGATTACTGTCTAGATGTGTGCACAGCTGAGTAATTCATATATTAAAGGGATAATGGCTAGACGTCTAGATTACTGTACACAGGTGAGCAACGTATAATAAAATTGTGATTTTTAGATTACTGCCTAGATATGTGCACAGTTGAGTAACTTATATAATAAATAGATAATGTCTAGACATCTAGATTAAAGTCTAGATGTGTGTATATCTGAGTAACTAATATAATAAATGTGAAAGTGTGTGGAGTAATGGTTAGAGTCGTAGGAAATGGACTTGTCGATCCATGTTCAAATCCTGGATGAGGCTGTCTGCATTTTACAAGGCTCTAATACTCTTGGGAAAGTTACAAAACCTACTATTCTCCCTCCAGCTATGGGTAAATAGTAGGGAAAACTTGGCTCTTTAACCTTGGTATGGCAACTGGTCTAGGAGAAAGAAAACTCTCAATTCAAACAAAAGAGGCTCTTCTTGTTAGTCAAAACTACTCTCCTTCCAGCTATGGGTAAATAGTAGGGCAGACAAGGCTAGATAACCAGTCTAGGAGAAGGAAAACTCTTAATTCAAACCTGTTAAAATGCACTTAAAAAATTAACATTGAGTCACATCTGGCTCATGCGAAAGGGGTTGGTAAATGCAATATATTGCCTGATCAATCGGTTGCATCTGGAGACCGGGCTGCATGCAAGAAGTGCATGAGTGTCAAGTGCGGACTGGAAACAGAAACAGGATATGATACTTAAAGATGCAGGTGTACATTTGACACTGTGTAGGCGCAGAAACTCTGTAGACGTAGCCCATAAGCAATGAAAACAGGCTGCGTGGGCGAAGAGGTGTATCTACAGAAAAACTGCGTATGTGTCACAATCAACAAGGCATGACACCATGAGTTGGACCATAATAAAAAGAAAAGCCCATGGAAATAAATTCGACAGACAAAGATCAGGTTCGAGATCGCTTACAGAGAACTCCCAAAGTATACGTAAACCCTGCTAATGACATTCAGTCTGCATACAACCGAGGAAATAAAGAAATAATCTTATATTTTTATAAATACAAGTGTTTGTGTTCCACCTTCGCCATTTCAAACACATTGTTTGACTACTTCATACTGTCGTGCCATAAGTCACCCAAAAAGTGCGATATACACATCAGTTTAAAATAAACGAGAAATTCTGGGGAAGCCAGCTAGTGTAGTGGTTAGAATGTCCGCCTGTCAGCCTGGCAGGTGGGGTTTGAATCACGCACAAAGCACTGCCCTGTCTATAGCTCTGCTGATGAGGCCTAATAGGCTGAAATGTACATACAGAGATTGACTTTTTCTCGATTTGTTTATGCTTTAGATTTAAACTGATATGCATGCCTAATTCATTTAATTATAATTAATTAATTAGGTATAACTTTAATTAAGCACATAATCTCCCAAAAAATTGTCGACCTTCGCCATTTCAAACACATTGTTTGACCACTTCATAACATAAATATGTATATAATAAATTGATAATATCTAGACATCTAGATTATTGTCTAGATGTGTGTACTGCTGAGTAACTTGAAATAAAGTGATAATGTCTAGACATGGAGAATTCTATCTTGATGTGTGTACAGCAGGGCAACTCATAAAATAAAGAGATAATGTCTAGACGTCTAGATGTGTGTACAGTAGTACAACTCATATAATAAAGTGATGATGTCTAGACATCTAGATTACTGTCTAGATGTGTGCACATGTGAGTAACTTATATAACAAAGTGATTGGTATTATACGGAGACACTCATGGTTTAATGTTGGAAATAGATATGGCACCCCATGTTCAAATCTTGAATGAGGCATTTTGCATTTCACATAACCTGAATATCCTTAGGAAAGGTATGCATCCAACCATTTTCCCTCCAACTATGGGTAAATAATAGGGCAGATTGGGCTCTTTAACCTTGACATGGCAAACAGTCTAGGAGTTTGAATTCACTGAAATCTGGGCTGTTAACTTTGTATAGTTGCACGTTTTTCAGTAGAATCAGGGACCATCTGACCTTAAGGCACCCATTTTTTGATCTTCATTAAGAAAGGGCATGTTTTTCATTTACATCGTCAATATCTGGTTGTTTGTTAGGGGTTAGGGTTAGGGGTTAGTTTTATGATTTAAAAAAAAAAATCTATTATCGTCTGTTAAAACAACCGGATATTGACAGTGAAAATGAAAAACATGTCCTTTCTTAATCGAGATCAAAAAGGGGTGCCTTAAGGTCATATGGTCCGAATCAATAGTGATTGATTCTCTCATATCTCCGAAGATTGTCAGCATGACCTTTTTTACTGACCGCTGCACCTGGAACTTTTTCTTTACTGGAGAGTCAGTGTGTTTCAACTCCATGGACTCTCTTTTCAACACAGACTCATAAGAGCGGCAAATCCGAGTTCTCCAAGCTAGAACAGAGGTCTGTCATGAAATTTTTGGTGGCTAAGAATTGCAAACCATATGAAATTTACAGAGGCATGTGTAGAAGCATATGATAGTAAAAATATCTTTACAAGTGGGCTAAACGTTTAGCCCATTTGTAAAGATATTTTTACTATCATATGCTTCTATGTACACATCACACATACCTCTGTAAATTTCATATGGTTTGCAATTCTTAGCCACCAAAAATTTGATGACAGACCTCTGTTCTAGCTTGGAGAACTCGGATTTGCCGCTCTTTTGAATAGCCTGAAAACAAATAATTTTGGAAAGTTAGAATAAGTAAAAGTAAAGTCATCGTGTGTGGCCTAAATTCAGTATCAACCAGACAGCAAGGGAGTCTATCCCCTTTTCACTAGTGCTAGACCAAAGAGATTGTTTTGGAGTCTGAGGTGGAGCGCTACACCTACTATCAGCTCCTCACTTTACTACACAGATCCCTTTGCTACTCATATGCTGAGTTGGCGAGGGCCAGTATTGAACCAAGAACATTGTGGTTCCTAGAGGGACACTCTACCGACTGAGCTAAACCAGCCCTATTATTTATTGAATGACCTTCGTAAATAAACTATTACGCTGAAAGCACCTGTTCTCGCTAGATCACTGAAGTTAAGCAGTGATGAGCCCTGTTTAATACTTAATTGGGGGACCACTTAAGCAACAGCTGGTACTGTAAGTCAACCTGAGTTTATGAAAACTCTTAAACAACTACACAGAAATGTAATTATAAATGTACAATGTGTACGATTCCCTAATCTCCAGGTATAAAATAACCCCAGACAGGTTGTCATGCCATTAAAATCAATAAATCAATCAATCATAATTTACCTGGCTTTGCTTTACCTGGCTAAAGGTTATTTACAACACTGTGACTAGACAAAGTCAATTTTTTATGCAAACTTTAACAGGTTTTAATTCAGAGTTTTCCTTCTCCTAGACTGGTTGCCATACCAAAGTGAAAGAGCCCCATCTGCCTTACTATAAACGGTTCAGTTTGAAGAAGGCTCCCAAGTTCAACAAGGTTTCTGAGTTTGGCGAGAAGGTTTCCAAGTTCAACAACAAACACCTGAAGAAGGCCAGATGGCATATCAGTCGAAACGTTGTACATATAACTATAAAGATAGGGAAAACAGCCCGAAAAATCCAAATGATACAAAAAGAAAAAAATTATTTCTAAAGAGAATTGGCAGAGGATCGACTTATCCATCAGCCTTTCTAGACTATGGATCTTATTTCTAGACTATGGATCTATAGTCATTTCTAGATTATGGGTCTTATTTCTAGACTATGGATCTTATTTTTAGACTATGTATCTTATTTTTAGACTATGTATCTATAGTCATTTCTAGATTATGGGTCTTATTTCTAGACTATGGATCTTATTTCTAGACTATGGATCTTATTTTTTAGACTATGTATCTATAGTCATTTCTAGATTATGGGTCTTATTTTAGACTATGGATTTAGACTATGGATCTTATTTTTAGACTATGTATCTATAGTCATTTCTAGATTATGGGTCTTATTTCTAGACTATGGATCTTATTTCTAGACTATGGATCTTATTTTTAGACTATGTATCTATAGTCATTTCTAGATTATGGGTCTTATTTCTAGACTATGGATCTTATTTCTAGACTATGGATCTTATTTTTAGACTATGTATCTATAGTCATTTCTAGATTATGGGTCTTATTCTAGACTATGGATCTTATTTCTAGACTATGGATCTTATTTTTAGATCTTATTTTTAGACTATGTATCTATAGTCATTTCTAGATTATGGGTCTTATTTCTAGACTATGGATCTTATTTCTAGACTATGGATCTTTTTTTAGACTATGTATCTATAGTCATTTCTAGATTATGGGTCTTATTTCTTTATTTCTAGACTATGGATCTTATTTTTAGACTATGTATCTATAGTCATTTCTAGATTATGGGTCTTATTTCTAGACTATGGATCTTATTTCTAGACTATGGATCTTATTTTTAGACTATGTATCTATAGTCATTTCTAGATTATGGGTCTTATTTCTAGACTATGGATCTTATTTTGAGACTATGGATCTTATTTTTTGACTTTATCTATAGTCATTTCTAGATTATGGGTTTTATTTCTAGACTATGGATCTATAGTCATTTCTAGACTGGATCTTATTTTTAGACTATGTATCTATAGTCATTTCTAGATTATGGGTCTTATTTCTAGACTATGGATCTTATTTCTAGACTATGGATCTATAGTCATTTCTAGACTATGGGTCTTATTTCTAGACTATGGATCTATAGTAATTTCTAGGCTGGATCTTATTTTTAGACTATGTATCTATAGTCATTTCTAGATTATGGGTCTTATTTCTAGACTATGGATCTTATTTCTAGACTATGGATCTTATTTTTAGACTATGTATCTATAGTCATTTCTAGATTATGGGTCTTATTTCTAGACTATGGATCTTATTTCTAGACTATGGATCTTGTTTCTAGACTATGGATCTATAGTCATTTCTAGACTATGGGTCTTATTTCTAGACTATGGATCTACAGTCATTTCTAGACTATGGGTCTTATTTCTAGACTATGGATCTTATTTCTAGACTATGGATTTATAGTCATTTCTAGACTATGGGTCTTATTTCTAGACTATGGATCTATAGTCATTTCTAGATAATGGGTCTTATTTCTAGACTATGGATCTTATTTCTAGACTATGGATCTTATTTCTAGACTAGATTATGGATCTATAGTCATTTCTAGACTATGGGTCTTATAGCCGTTACTTATTGAATGATCCTCATAAATAAACTCTTAAGCAACTACACAAAAATGTAAATGTAAACGTACAATGTATGCAATTCCCTAACCTCCAGGCATAGGATAACCCCAGAGAGGTTGACATGCCATAAAATCAATCAATCGATCAATCATAAGAATTTACCTGGCTTTGCTTTGTCTAGCCCACGGGCTTTAGGTAACTTGCTGTACTTACTGTTCCTTCATAGAACAACACTGCAACTAGAGATATATATACTTCAAAAAAAAGAAAAGATTTTTTTCTGAAATTATATATGGTAATTAGCTGTTGTATGGCAACACAGAGTCGGAAAAGAAAAATTTTTCGGCTTTTATTAGAAACAGTTTTTGAACAAATCATCCCGGCATCACAAAATTTGTCGCATTGCCGTTGTACATTCTCATACACAGCATGTTTGCATTATTATATTATTATTATTATTATTTCTTTTATTTTTTTCCGTGGTGTATTTTTCACCTGAAAGAAGGTGGAATCAGAATTGCATATGTATTGCATCGATTCAACAAGCAACAGAAGCAGCTGCAGTTTAGCTGATGCTACAAATATATAGTTTAAAAAATTTTTTACAACATTGATGCAAATGGAAGCACTCACCATAGTGCTATGTTAAACAAGGTATATTCAGACTAGTTATAGCTAGTTGGTTACCCACTAAGTGTTATCACCATATATATAGCTACCTGTTAAAGTTGGCTCAGTCCAGAAAATACATTCATTGATAGGAATGTATATACATATATATATATATATATATATAATATATATATATACATATAAACCCTCAAAAATACTCCAATTTTTATAGTTCTTCCATAATGCTCCCTTTCAAAAAATCTAAAAACAATTTCTTCAAATAAGAAATTTTCTCCTGTCGATGACCTAACCTAAGGTTGAAACTAGTTGAGAATAAATAACATATATAAAAAATATTCCTGTTTGTCTTATTACTTTTTGTTCATACTATATATATATGTATATATATATATATGTATATATATATAATTTTTAAACCATTCGATTTTAATCATCTATTTAGCTCTTTATATTGAGCACTTTTTAATCAGTTTTAGTGAAAAAATTCCTAAGTAAATAAGATTGTATACTTATTTGCTTGGTGGATTTAATGGTAACTGCGATATATATATATAATATATATATATATATATATATATATATATAGGTATAATATATATATATATATATATATATATATATATATATATCGCAATTACCATTAAATCCACCATGCAAATAAGTATACAATTTTATATACATATATATATGTGAATTTGATATATTGAAAAAACAATTTCCTTTTATTTCACATATGTGTATATTATATATATATATATATATATATATATATATATATATATGTATATATATATGTATATATATATATTTATATATATATATATATATATATATATATATATATATATATCGCAATTACCATTAAATCCACCATGCAAATAAGTATACAATTTTATATATATATATATATGTGAATTTGATATATTGAAAAAACAATTTCCTTTTATTTCACATATGTGTATATATATATATATATATATATATATATATATATATATATATATATATATATTCGAAATAAATTTATTATGGGATTACTGTATTGAGTTCTTCCTTCCTTTATTGATAAATATTGCTCTGTATATAATCTAAAAGGTTATTTTACATTGAGCTCTCTTCAGTGTTTTAAAGATTCGCTGTATTTATACATACTGGATCATACAATATTAATACAGTGTATCTTAGAAATCACATATAGAATCATCCCTTACTACCAAGTTTTGGATAAATCTCAATATATATATATATATATATATATATATGTATATATATATATGTATATATCTTATATATATATATATATATATATATATATAATTAACAATTCATATAAATTTCATGATCTGACAATTTAAAAAAAGTCAGATTATAACCCTTTTATACTAAGATACTTTGTTTTATATCCTAAAATAGAGAAATGTTTTACACTTTAAATGGCTGTCCATAATGATATTGATGCTTCTGTTTAAGAAGGAGTTAAGGATTCTAATAAACCTTTATTAGTTAATAGTTATCCAAGATGATATTGATACTTCTTTTTATGAAAGAGTTAAGGATTCTAATTACTATTTCATAGTTCAACAGCTGTTCATGATGATATTGATGTTTCTATTTAGGAGAAAGTGAAGGATTCTAATTAGTAATTGGGCAATTTCAGGTCAAATCATCCAGGCCATGTCACCCACTCGTTTCAATTTTTCTGAAATTTTGACCAAGTGTGGATTATGATAAAGTTAGCCAATCCACAAAATTTGAGCTTCCAATTTCAAAAATTGGCGGAGTTAGGTTGATTTCATCTCTCCAAATTTGAGGGGTATCACAAAAAATGGCGACTTTTTGTGACCTATTTTTGTCTGTAAAATGAGTTCTAGAGCTTCCCTACTCCTTCACTTCAATTGAAGGGGGTGGGTGACAATTTTTCTTTTTTCTGGATGATTTGACATGGAATTACCCAATTCACAGTTAACAGCTGTCCATGGTGATATTGATGCTTCTATTCAGGAGGGAGTGAATGACTTTAATTAGTAAAGTAAAGTTGTCGGGGCACGGCCTAAAGTCAGTATCAGCCAGAGAGTGAGGGAGTCTATGCAACATTCACCTTGTGTGCGTGTGTATGTGTGTGTGTATATATATATATATGTATATAGTATATTAAGAAAGAATGAAAAAACACAGGTTTAAATGTGTTAAGTGGTGAGTTTATTGGCCGACACTGCAGTGTTTCGATCTATTAATTAGATCATCTTCAGGGCATTTGTTGGTATATGGAAGGTAATAAGACATTTTTTTATCACAGAATAATTAGAAAAGCGAGTGATAGTCCTTGTTTGTCAGTCTGTTTAAAATTTGAAGTTTGAAAAAAGGAGATGGTTTGAACTATGACGTCAAATATTCTCTTTTACGGTGTGAGTATGGGACTGTGTAAGTGTGTGTATCGAAAAGAAAGCATTGTGCATTTTTTAGGTGTGTGGTTGCGCGTGTGTGTATAAATCTTTTGCGATAAATGACTGTGAAACAAACCTCAAGGTTGTGTGTGTGATGATCTAATTAATAGATCGAAACACTGCAGCGTCGGTCAATAAATTCACCCCTTAACTCATTTAAACCTGTGCTTTTTTCATTCTTTCTTAATATACTACATACCGTCGGATTCATTTCCTTTTCTTCACATATATGTATATATATATATATATATATATATATATATACATATATATATGTGTGTGTGTGTGTGGAATTAAACAAAACGCAGATCTCCTGTTTAACGATTTTATTGGTGATCTTTTCAAGCTTTCTGGCCAACTTTTTAATATTTGGATTGAATAAAATCGTTAAATAGGAGACCTGCCTTTTGTTTAATTTCACATGTATAAATGAAAGAATGCTGCCTAAATATATATTATATATATATATATATATATATATATATATATATGTGTGTGGGTGTGTGCATGTATATATATATATCCTCCTATAGGTCTGCGCGGCTGTTGCATATCCCTGAGTCAACATTAAAGAATTAATGATCTATTCGTAAATTACACAGAACGAATCTAGAAAGGAGGCGGCCTAATAACATGTCAGGTCTACCGGTGGAACAGATATAATGTTGTGAAACCCGAAATCTGTAAGGATGCTGGTGTAACATCACCAATTGTCCTCCTTTGATGCATCTCAGCGATGTTTTATAAGAGAATATATATATACTAGTACAAAAAACACCCTCCGGGCGATGTAAAAATAGATTTTTGAAACATATTGCCTGAGGGGTGGGAGTAAAAAATTCAATGTCAGCGAGTTTGTACCCTAAGTAAATAAAATCATCAAATTCATTAAAGGATTAAAAAATAAAACAATTTGAAATGTAAACTTTAAATATCTATTAAAATAAAACAAACTATATATAGATATATAATACCAGTCATGTATTTATTAAAACTTGTTTTAAAAAACAATGAGGACTGTCTAATGTTGCGTGTTCAAATTTTGAGTGTATTTATTCTATGTTATCTGTTATGACGTATTCTATGTTATGACGATTTTGGGTAATGTGACGTCAGCAGTGACATAATTTTTGTTACAGACAAAAACCAGAAGCGAATCTCCATTATTAATAGATGTGTGTGTGTGTGGGGGGGGTTGGTTGGTTGGGGTTTTATGGCATGTCAACCCATTAGGTTATTTTATGCCAAAGACATTTTGTTTTATTCATTCTTGATGGGTACTCAATTTGTTTTAAACACATTTTTTCTATTTGACCCATAGATAGGACCCTAACAGGTACTACCACTCTGGGTCAGAGTGGACCTGGAAGCAATAGTGATGAAGGGGTGCTCCACATTCCGCAGACCTCCAGAACTGGAACCTCACCATCAGATAATTTAATATCATTCCCAAGACATGAAGACCCTCAGCCACCACCTTCTAGCACATATATGATAAAAAGGGTTGGGGCTTACCATAAGAGCAGTAGGATCAGGACAGTTATATAGGTGCTAGGGCTTGATGTAATCAGCCGATTGATCAGAGGTGGCCTCTCCGTCTGCCTATCTAGCCTAAGCAAGGGCCAAAATGGAGTGTTGCATGTCATGAACTGCTCAGCCACCAGGGTTCAACCTTTAAGCATCACAGGTCGCCACCCATTGCCAGCAGGTGACCCCTTTTGGTGGGGGGGAATCATACCCCTCTGCAGAGGTGTAGTTGGTGTATTCTGAAGACCCAGCCAACAGGGCTTATATATATATATATATATATATATATATATATAATATATATATATTAAATTTTTACTTGAAGGCACTTACAATGCATGTATCGCATAAAATTCGATACTTTTTCTTATAGAAAATAAACTTGACAAGTGTAATCCCAGTAAAGGATGGCTCGATGTGTAGAATACCGTACAGACTGTTTCGACTTTATTAAGTCTCATCAGCGGTATATACTAACGATTTCCCTCCGACAGAAATCGAAACCGGGACTTCAGCAGACGCAGTGAAAAACTAGTGAAACACTTTTATCGCCTCGGCCACAGTACACAGCTGACCATCCTAGCGGAATTAAGCTTGTCAAGCGATACTACGCGCCTCTACCATAATAGGTAAGGGGGCGCTATTGAGAGAATAATAACAACAAACAGCCCGAATGCCCTTCGGCGAAGTGAATAAGATTTTTGGATGTTTGTTTATTTAGAAACGTTGCTGATAAAGTATATATTAAATTTTTACTTGAAGGCACTTACAACGCATGTATCGCATAAAATTCGATACTTTTTCTTATAGAAATATATATATATGTATGTGTGTGTGTGTTTGTGTGTGTGTGTGTATGTATGTATCTGTATATATGTGTATGCATGTGTGTATAAATATAATATATACACACACACACATATATATATATATACACATATATATATTTACCAACCCCTCCGCATGAGCAGGATGCGACACAAGGTCAACTTCTTAAGCGGAGTTTAACAGGTTTGAATTCAGAGTTTTCCTTCTCCTAGACCGGTTGCCTAACCAAGGTTAAAGAACCCAGTCTGCCCTACTATTTACCCATAGCTGGAGTAAGTGTAGAATTCATACCTTTTCCAAGGGTATTAGCGCTAATTATAATTAATTAAATAATTGCCACGTCCAGGATTTGAACTTGGGTCGACGAGTCCATTTCCCATGACTTTAACCATTACACCACGCGCTTCCTACCATATATATAAACCCTCCGTATATATACACATATATGTTTACACAAACATTTTTTAAACACCTAAGATTTATCAAACAAAAGTTTTTCACTAAAATAGATAAAAGCTAGGCTTACTATTTCTTTTACAAAAGATTTCTAAACTTCTTTGTTTTAAACAAAGCTAACTTTCTTTTCAAATTTTCAAAATGGTTGTTGAAAATTTCCATATCATTCAAAACGAGGAAAACGTTTTTAAGATTTTAAAGAAAGATGATCATTTATGACATAATCAATTTCAATTTTGAAAGTTTTTTTTTTGTATAACTTTTTTTTTAAATTAAAAAGCTGTGTTCTGAGGAAGATCTCAGTTTTCATGCCTGTTATTTTGTTTTTATTATTTTGTTGGTAATTTATGAGGAAGTGCGTCCCGGTCTCCTGCCTCAGAAATTGCTACCCGGTGACTATTAAAATAACATCCCCAGCTATGTCTCAGATTTTCTTTTATTCATGTTTGTTTAATGTCTTGTTTTTAGTTTAAATAAACAAGAATTACGATAAAAAAGAAGCGACACCCCACAAATACATTTACTTGTCGAAAATATCTATCTATCTATCTATCTCCATTTGTTCATATCTATCTATATTATTTTGTTTGTTTATCTATCTATCTCAGTCTATTCTAAATTATATATCCATCTTCATATCTAAACAAGAATTACAACAAATTACGATAAATAAACAAGAATTATGACAATTTCTATAAATGAACAAGAATTACGACAAATTATGATAAATAAATAAGAATTACGCCAAAAAAGAGAAGCCCCCGCCCCTTTAAAATACATTTAACACCCTAAGTTGGTTGTTTTCTTTCAAGTAACACCGACATAGCTGGGGATGTTATTTTAATAGTCACTGAGTAGCAATTTCTGAGGCAGGAGACCGGGACACACTTCCTCATAAATTACCATTTTGTTTTTATTATTTCATTTTCATTTTGTTTTATATTTAAAATAATTTTTGAATAGAATATTCTGTGCATATGAACTAAATTTGATTGAAACACATGTTGACAAAATAACAGCAATAAATTTCATCCAAACCAAAGTGTATATCTTTTACTTTCAATCATTTTTTCAACACATCTGTTGGATTCATTTCCATTTTTCTCTCTCACACACACACACACACACACACACACATATATATATATTAAAGAAATGGATACAATAGAAATCTACTCGAGTTTCACCATTAGGATCTTCAGGGTTAAATCCACTGAATTAATCGAGTTACTGAGTAATTGCAGCCGATTACACATGTGTTCATTGAATAAGATGTTACGTTACAGTAGGACACTTATTTACGTTTTTTGAATTTCACCAGAAATTGTTTTGTGAAATTCAAAAAACGTAAACAAGCGTCCTACTGTAACGTAACATCTTATTCAATGAACACATGTGTAATCGGCTGCAATTAATCAGTAACTCGATTAATTCAGTGGATTTAACCCTGAACATCCTAATGGTGAAACTCGAGTAGGTTTCTATTGTATCCATTTCTTTAATAAATTTGCTCTACTCTGTATTGAGCACTGTGTATTTGTTTTATCGCGGACTTAACCCCTGGATTCTGTGCACCTCCAACGATCGTGCCCATATTCACCGGTAAGCCACACTTTATCTATATAAATACATATGTATATATATATGTGAAGAAAAGGAAGTGAATCCAACGGTATGTAGCATATTAAGAAATTGAAAAAACACAGGTTTAAATAAGTTGAGCGGTAAGTTTATTGGCCGATGCTGCAGTGTTTCGATCTATTAATTAGATCATCTTCAGGGCATTTATTGGTATATGGAAGGTGATAAAAAAAAATTTTAATCACAGAATACGAGAAAAGCAAGTGATAATCCTTGTTTATCAGTCTGTTCAAAATTTGAAATCTGAAGAAAAGACGCTGAAAAAGTGGACAGTTTGAAATATGACGTCAAATATTCTCTTTTACGGTGTGAGTATGAGAGTGTGTGAGTGTGTGTATCGAAAAAAGGCATTGTGCATTTTTAGGTGTTTTGTGTGTGTGGTTGCGCGTGTGTGTATAAATCTTTTGCGATAAACGACATCGAAACAAACCTCAAGGTTATGTGTGTGTGTGTGATTTTCATTAAGAAAAGTTGTTTGTTTTAAGTGGCGAGAAAATATTCTTTTAACTTTTGAGTTGCTGTGTGCATTTATTATGTAAGGGGGTAGGGGGAAATATATATATATATATATATAATATAGTCATTCACAGACATGTGTTTCGACTTAGCAAGTCTCTTCATTGTGGCTAGACATTTTGTGAGCTACCTACAGCCGGGATAGAAATCCAATCGATGCAGCAGCAGTCAGACAGCTTAACCACTGAGCCATTGTCATCCAAAGAATGCGAAGGGTGTTTTAACTGTTTTAATACATACATCTCTATGTATGTAAAGGCCGCAAATAGAGTGCTCCATCCCTTTTATAGGAGAGCGTTGATATATATATATATGTGTGTGTGTGTGTGTGTGTGTGTATAATCACATTGGCCAGAAATTGACAGTTAACAAGCGCCATTTACTTTATGTCCTGGCTACCCTAACAGTCAGGGTTCGAATCACGCACAAGGCGGTCTTCCTATCTATAGCTCTGCTGATGAGGCCTAATAGGCCGAAATGTACATACAGAAATTGATTTTTCTCGATTTGTTTAGCCTCACATTTGAATAGGTATGCCCGCCTAATTAATTAATTATTAATCAATTAACTTTCAAAATTAGGCACGACTTCAATTAAGCACATATTCTCCCAAAAATTGTCGGCTAAAAAAAGCCATATCAAAACACATTGTTTGTGTATTTACTTCTCATATATATATATATAAGTAAAGTCGGTGGAGTGGTATCAGTCGGATGAGATAATCTATCCCCTTTTTACTAGCAGTAGACCACAGAGATTGTTTTACATCTGAGGTGGAGCGCCACACCTACCAACAACTCCCACTTTACTGCATAGATCCAAGCTTATGTGGAGGGCTGGTATTGAATCCAGTATGGTTCCTCAGCAGATACATATATAGGTGTGTGTATGTGTGTGTGTGTGTACAATTTGGGTCAGAAAGTATAGGGCAGTCAGTAATATATTATGTCATCATTAACTACCCTATTACTTCTGCTCCATCCTGTATATGTGTATATATGTGTGTGTGTGTGTATGTGTGTGTGTGTGTACAGTTTTGGTCAGAAATTATTGGGCAGTCAGTAATATATTATGTCATCATTAACTGCCCTATTACTTCTGCTCCACCCTGTATATGTGTGTATATATTGTGTGTGTGTGTACAGTTTGGGTCAGAAATTATAGGGCAGTCAGTAATATATTATGTTGTCATTAACTGCCCTATTACTTCTGCTCCATCCTGTATGTGTATATATATATATGTGTGTGTGTGTGTATGTGTTTGGATTTTGGATCAAAAGTTATTGGGCAGTCAGTAATATATTATTCACTCATTAACTACCCTATTACTTCTGCCCCATCCTATATATGTGCATATATATATATATATATATATATATATATATATATATATGTGTGTGTGTGTGTGTGTGTGTGTGTACAGTTTGGGTCAGAAATTATAGGGTAGTCAGTAATATATTATGCTCTCATTAACTGCCCTATCACTTCTGCCTCATCCTGTAAATGTGTATATATGTGTGTGTGTGCATTTTGGATCAAAAGTTATAGGGCAGTCTAATATATTATGCTATCATTAACTGCCTTATTACTTCTGCGTGTGTATGTGTGTATATATATGTATATATATATATATATATATATATATATATATATATATATATATATATATGTGTGTGTGTGTGTGTGTGTGTGTGTGTGAGTACCGTTTGGGTAAAAAATTATAGGGCAGTCAGTAATATATTATGCTGTCATTAACTGCCCTATTACTTCTGCGCCATCCTGTAAATGTGTGTATATATGTGTGTGTGTGTGTGTGAGAGAGAGATATTAGTTTGCTTTGATGTCAAAAATGGATCTGAGAAAATAGAATTAACTAATCCAGATTACTGATTCTCTTACAGATTCCTTGTTAATATTAAACACTCTTGTTAATATATTACTAAGCATGCACACACACATGCACACACACTCACACACACGCACACACACACCAATTTCTGACTCAAATCCTGTAATTAAATATATTACATTTTAACCCTGTCAATATCGATTCACCTTGTGTGTTATGTGTATTCTTTGGTGTATATGTAATAAAGATGTCTTTGTGTTTCAATTCTACTTCGCAGATGATATATGCAATATTTGTTTGGGGATATCATCCAAAAACAAATAAACCTGATACTTATGAATATATCTATATAATATGAATATTACAGATTTAAACATATCTAACCATAAAAAATGAATTTTTTTTTTTACAGGCAGGGATTTTGCGACTTTATTATATCTGTAAATGAAACTAAGAAAAATTATATCTTAGGTAAAAAATTAAAGATAAAAAAAAAATCACTATTTGTATATTAAAAATTAAGGTTCTCTTTTACTTATTTGTTATTACTAAAAAAAAAAAAAAAAAAAAAGATTTCATTTTATCCTTCTTGGGTATTTCTACATATATGCATCTAGAAATGCAGTATCCAAGGTGAACTTCAGGAAAAGAGTATAAAAAAACTTGCTCAAGATCTACACTGCAACTATGCTGCCTGAAATGCAGGCCACTCAGTACTCTCCCACCTTGCCATGGTTAATCGCCCTTCTTCTTCTTTTTCACCTGCAACTGAGCTGTTTATATCTAGTAGGTAGTTCTCATACAGATTGTTGTCTT
>CM042158.1:96281475-96293975 GCA_023376005.1 Doryteuthis pealeii | reverse complement strand
GAGAAAGAGTTTATGAAGGAGGAGGGCAAAAAAAAGGAGTGATGAAGTTGAGTCAGGGGAGGAGTACATAAGTGTGACATAGTGGGAGGGGGCCTTGAGTGCACCAGAGAGGTGGGAGTGGGAGGAAGAGATAGGACCTGATGGAAGTTAGAGGAGGAGGACGCAGTGAAAAGGTGGTAGGAGTAGGAGGAGGGTCTAGAACTCCACACCCCCGCCACCACCTCAATCTTTTCTCTTCTCTTTCTACACATGACAGTATACCATTAAAACCTGACCACGTTTTTTTTCCTCAAAACTAACATTTGAAAATAAAAAATGAAACCGAAAAGAAAAATGATCTTTTCATAACTATTGAGACGCTTTGCAGCTAATTTGCGAAAAAAGTATTTTCTTTTTTTCAGTCAGATCTGATTTACCATTTAAAAGTTAGGAAAAAAAGCCACGAGATCTTGGTACAGGATGGGCGTAAACTGGGGGGTCTGTTTTTGAATGTAGTTGTCTTGTGGATTGATCCCCCAGTTTAGGTTCACGTTGTATGTCTGTCTGCCTGGTGCCTTCTCCAAGACTTCAGTTTGGCTACTAGCAGCTCCGCGTCGTCTTCCCTCTGCAGACTCAGACCGGAGACAGACAGACAGATTTCTATCTATGTCTGATCCTACAGTTTCCCCTTTAAAAGTGGGGCATTGAACTGAACCAACAAATTATTCTCCTGACTCCTAGAACGACAACCAGTAATTTTCCCGGAGGTTTCCATCCACAATCCATGCTGTAGCCACTGTTTTTATTTACTTAGACCAAAGTGAAGACATCAACAACAAATTCATTCTTCCACTTCGATCAAATACGACTCCGCTCGTCCGGGTTTGTTTATTTTTTTAAATTATTTCTCTATATTTTCAGTTTATCCATTTTGTGTTGAATTTTATGTCTTTAAAAATTTAGGAGTTTTCTCTTGTAGTTATTTTTACGCAATATGGTATTGGTAGGGGATAACTAAAAAGTGGGGTCACCTTTTTTTTTATTTGTTTAAATTTTAGTTTTTAATTATTTCTCCTCCGACACAAAGACAATTCTTCTTATAAATTCTTCTTTTATTTAAAAAAAAATATTCGTTCTCAAATTTAAAAAAAAAAAAAATTATAATCTAAATAAAAACATACAAGTTTTTTTTAATACATCAGTTTAAATTCTGTGGAGGAATTTAAAAAAAATTCTTTTTCTTTACTTTTTTTTTTTCCGCCCCTTTTTCCATTTTCGCAGACTGGTTGAAACATAAACCACTGAACCAGCAACTTGCTGGAATTTGAGAGTGAAAAATGTTTCCAGTTCAAAATTTAAAAATAATGAATCCCCTTGGAAAATTTTAATGTTTCTTTTATGTTTTAACACACTTTCCAAAGAATACAAATTAAGATTTTCCCCCAGTTATTATTTCTGGACAGCAGGAAAACAAAATTCCGAAAGAGCCGTTAAAAGTCCTACGAAAAAAAAGTGTCGGAGGAGGGAAGGGTGAAAAAACTTCTCTCGCTTGTCAGAATTACGATCTTTCTTTTTGTAATGTTTTTCGCAGAAGTTAAAAGTAAAAGAAAACTCGCATAGTTTTTATTTCTATGTATGAAATTAATATAAATTAACAAATAACTCGGAGTCGGCAAGGATCTTCGTCCATACTTCATTATCATAGAACAACGAACAACGAACAAGGAAGAAGGAGAAAAAAAACTGAATGTTCCTTGTTCGTTGGTTGAGTTAAATGAATGAAAGATTATTTTCTCTTAAAATCATTGTCTTTAACTATTTTATATTTTTAATTTTGAAAATTTCGTCATTTTTAACGTAATACAGATCTTGCGTATTACGTTATTGTGCTTTCGTGGGGTTATAAAAGAGTTAAAACGAAATTGTGCAACATTGGTATTTATTTAAGATGTCCGTCTCCACCTGCATTTTGTCTCTTACCCATTTACTTTTACTTACTTAACCAACCCACAGGTTCTTTTTTTAAAACAATTTAAAAACATGTTTACTCTTTTTTTTTCCACAAGTATTTGATAGTTATATTCCAAATTAATTTACATTACGACACAAGATTTTAAAAATATTACGAAAATATCGTAAATGATGAAGAGAAAAGTTTTTTTTGTATTATTGCGTTATTGAGTTGTAAAAGCGTTAAAATGTTTCCAGTCCTTTTCAGCGAATTTTTGGGTTTTTTTTTCCGTGTTTGAACAAAGGATTTGAATGTTATGTTTTTTTTTCTTTCTCCGTCTCTTTCTGCAGCAAGTTTTTAACTCATCGGGCAGAAGTATTATTTAAAAAAAAAAAAATTCCCGGCTTTTTTTCGTATGATTTTAGAAATATAAGAGCGTGTATATTTTTTATGTCCGTTTCTCACCCTGGCACGTTTTTCTAATGTTTTGTGTTTAAGCGCGTCAAACGCACATGTGCGCCTTGGACCTCCCCCTTGACGACTCGCCCCGACCGACCAACCGACCGCTTTTTTTTATAAGACTGCCTCCTTCTCTTTTTTTCTTCTCTTGCCCGAAAAACTCAACGCTTCTCGACTAACATTTCTAACCACTACATTTATTCGTTTCAAAGACGATTTTTAATATTCGTCAATTATTCTGCTCTTCTTGTCTAATATGCCAGTAAAATAAATCGGCCTCTTTTTGCCCGATTTGTGTTATTCATTCGGTTATCGCCGCGGCTTTGTTGATGGTTTTTGGAGGAGGAGTCTAGAAAAAAAATCCCCGCCCGTTTTCTCTCTCTCTGTCCTGTTCCTCCGTCTTTGCCACTCTCTTTCTTTGTCTCTTTCTCTCACACTCTTTATATATGTGTGCGTGTATGTGTATTCATGTATGTGTGTGTGTGTGTGAACATGGTAATGTCCCTTGTTAGCTTCATAATAAAAAGCCGCACATTGAATTAGAAATATCGGAATCGTCTGCAAGGGTTTTCCTTTCTTTTGTGGATGCTTATTTTATTAATTTTTTTTTTAAAGAAAAATAGATGAAAAAATGAAGCCGATATTCAACAACGGTTCATTCAGGGTTTTTTTTTTTAGTGCTCAAATGCAGTTTTTATAATTCGCAAAACTTTTACGCACGAAAAAAAAAAAAAAATGACGCTAAAAAAAAAATAGACGGAAAAAAAGCCAAACTTTTTTCATTGAAGATATGCCAATAAAACCTCTTTTCCAAAAAATTACATCTTTGTTGTTGCTTTTTTCTTTTTTACGACTGTCCTGAAAAATTTCCTTTGTCTAAATGTAGAATATATCTGTGTCACTTTTTTCTTCTCTTCATTATTTCTATTGTTTTATTTCGAAGAAATATCCACGGTAAGAAAACAAGTTTCTTTTCATTGTCCTCATTCCACTTTTTTCAGTCACACAACTTTTTAACATTAACAAAAGTTTTAACGCAAAAAAGTATTGATGAAAAAAATAAAATAAAATGAAATAAATAAATAAATAAAAACGAAACAAAAGAGTTTTTATTTTCAGTTTTATCTCCCTCTCAATTGATGTTATTGTTATTTTATATCAAATTATTTTTTTAAAAAAAAACTAGCATTTAAAAGAATAAATTTTTAGTTGCTTTTTCCTTCTTTTTTTTTTTTTTAAATTTTTTAAATTGTTTTTAGTTTTTCTTAACCATTGAACCCATTGGCATTGTTTATTTTTTTTTACCTTTTCTATTTTTTTCTTTTTACAAAACCACTTTTCCATTTTACGTTTGTAGAAATTTTAACCCTCTTTTCTCTCTTTTTCCAAGAACAACTGCCAGCTATTTTATTGTTAAATCTTTTAGCAACTAGAAAATACTGTTTCATACTACTCTTCCTCTGTTATGCTAATTACATACTACTGTGATGTAATAGTTGGGTGTTATACTTTACAATCCTCTGCACACACACCCTCATACGCTTTCCCATTGCTTACATCTTGGAAGAGGAACTGGAAAATTCTCTGGAAAAATTTTCCTTTGAAATAACATTTGCAATGCATATTTGATGATTCAATCAGCTATTTTTAGCTCTGGTCATTGGATAGAGAGGAATAAGCAATTGATGGTAGGAGACAAAGCACCTGGCTAATTTCTCTTTCTTTCTCTCTTTCTTTCTCTCCCCCCCCTCTCTCTCTTTCTTTCTTTCTTTCTTTCTTTCTCTTTCTCTCTTTTTATTCTTTTTATTAAAAAAAAGCAGTTTTCGCCTCCCCCCAATATTGTTCGCTTTTATTATTTCCCTGATTTTGTTACGTATTATTTATTTGATCCTTTTTTCTTTTGGCTATTTTATTTTTTTTTTTATTACTTTTCCAAACCTAAAACAATATAAAGCGCTGTTTTTAGTCATGCGTAACTTGTTGAGTAGACAACTTTTTGTAAATAATTTTTTTCTCTTCTGCAGATTTAAAAAAAATAGTTTTCTGTAGAATTTTTCATTTTAGTAAAAAAAAGTATTTCAATCTTTTATATTTAACTAATTTTCCAAACATATTGATTTTTTTAATTTCTTTAAGAAACCTGAATCCATCAATTTTCTAATTGAAAAAAAGTTTCTTACAGGTAAAAAGTTTTATGTGGGTGTGTCTGTTTTTTTGTTCTCTCTCTCTCTCTCTCTCTCTCTCTCTCTCTCTCTCTCTCTCTCTCTCTCTCTCTCTCTCTCTCTCTCTCTCTCTCTCAATTTATTTTTATATATCAATTATGCAAACAAAGTATTTAATCGATACTGGACATTTTTCAATATTTTTTTTTCTTTCTTTAAGAACCTTTTTCTTATTAAGGTGATTTGACGAATCACTTGTTCTTTCATTCTAAATATTTTCCTCACTCGAAATGTTTTTTATGATTCAAATGAATTACCTGTCTTTTATTAATTTGGTAACTGATTTTACTTTTTAAAACAATTCTTCTATTTTTCTTGATTCAAAATGATTGATACAGTTATAAGGCTTTTTTTTAGGGGGGGGGGGTCTTTCAAAATGTTCCCTGTGCCCCTAACGAAGGGATGTGGGGTGTTAGTGCAAATATTTATAAATAATTTACTTATTACATTTCTAACAAATCTCACAAAATTTTGGAGAGGGCTCTATAGGAACCAAGCTTCCCTCTAGCTACTCCTCTAACAATTTCATAAAATGGAATTTATGAAAAAAAAATTTTAAAAATGTTCATTTATTCCTGAAAATATTCATCAACTAGATACAAATAAATAACATAACATAAAAGATTTTTTTAAAAAAAGGAAAGAAAGAAAAGCAGGAAAATTTTACTTTAAAAATTAATTAATAGTTTCTTTTCTTTTTTTTTTTTTTTTTTCATAAATCTAATTTATGATTTTAGCCTTAGACTATTTTTGAGAATACATTGTCAAGAAAAAGCTTTCTATGATCCACATCTTCAACAATCAATCTTTTAAAAATACTTTACTTACTTCAGATTAGGATATGAACCTAGATTAGATTTTTCCAAAAATTTAAAGAATTAGATTTTCTTAGTTTTTAGTGGAATCATTAAATTATTATTAGGAAAATTAACAACTTTGTGATATTTATTCAATAAGTTACATATCTCAGCTTAGTTGTGACGCAAGGCCAGAAAAATAGAGCATTTAGTAAAAATCAAACTGTTAATGGTCTCATAGTTTAGCTTGATAACCATTACACCATATAAGCCCCCCCCCCATTATTACATAATAATTATCCAAGTTTTTATGAAAGATTTTGTTTCAATGTTTTTACTTAATCATTTTTTATTATCATTTTCAATCTTCTACGTCAAATTTTATTGGTTTTAGATAAATAAATTCCAGTTATTTTTTAAAATAAATTTTATTTATTATTTTAATACCAAAATATTTCTTAAAAGTATTGAAACCTTCAACTACCAAAGAAGATGCGCTTTGATATATTAACAGTATATAAGTTATTTGTTAGCATATTTGCCGTTTGTGAAAGATAACTAAACCTAGAACTATTTGTTGCAGAAAAATCCTGAAGAAAATTGTCATTCTTAGATATTTACTCTAGATAAACTAATCAATAAGTTGACCTTTGATTGATAATCCCAAAATGATTGATTTATGGAATTAATGGTGCTATTTGCAGAAGTGCGTCCCTACCTCCTGCCTTAAAAAAACGCTAGGTGGTGATAGCTGAAAAAAACAACTCACCTTACGAATGAAGTCCCTAGATGAAGCGGTGCCTGCTGAAAAAATATTTTAACCCTCCCCCTCTTTAAAATAGTTTAGGTGGGGGGTAATATATTTACTTGTCGATAAAAATATGGCTTACTTTCAACACCTTCAAACTTTTTAAAAAAAATGATTTGTCGATAAAAACGCCTTCAATCCGCTAAAAAAAACTTTTTTTTTTCGGTATTTTCATTTTTTTTTTTTGACAATCAATTACAAATAAAAATCAAGACATTTTTTTTTTTTAGTGTTTTTATTTTATTTTAATATATTTATTTCCAACAAATAAAAAATCAAAATATTTAGATATTCTTCATTCGTAGGGTGGGTTGTTTTTTTTTTCCCAGCTATCACGCCTAGCGCTTTTTTAAGGCAGGAGGCCGGGATGCAAATCTGCGAATAGTACTAAATTAATTTTTGAAACCAAGTCTTCATTTTGACCATTATGTTTTAATTTCAATTCTATAATATTATTACTCCTACGACAACACCATCTTTTTTTTTTAAATTAGTTCTTCATAATTTGACTTGTACCCAATTACTTGTACTCAGGCTGAAAAGGTCATTGGCTGACATCATATCTACTAAGGATGACTTTTTTGACCAATGGGATCACAAGGGGGTCTATATTGAAAAAAAATTGGAGGCATGTGGTGTAATGGTTAGAGTTGTAGGAAATGGACTCGTCAACCCGAGTTCAATTCCTGGACAAAACTGTTTGCATTTTCACATGACGCTAATACCCTTGGGAAAGGTATGAATCCAATTCTCCCTCCAGCTATGAATAAATAGCAGGGCAGACTGGGCTCTTTAACTATGACTAGGTAACCAGTCTAGGAGAAGGAAAACTCTGAATTCAAACCTGTTAAACTCCGCTTAAGAAATTAACCTTGTGTCACATCCTACTCGTGCGGAGGGGTTGGTAAATATATATATTGAAAAATAAACCTCATTTGGTCACAGTCCATGAAAGTATCTTGGTGAGCCTATGAACTTTTCAGCCCACCCTCATATATAGAGTATTCAGTTTATTCCATTATATTGAAAACTTGACATAATCAGTGGATGCTAAACATAAAAAAAAGTTGTAATTTCCTAAAAAAAAATGCTTTTTAAATATGTATATAGTAAATGTTCTGACCCCTTTGTAAATGAATTTTAAAAAGTCGGCAGAGTGGCCTATTGTCATTATCAGCTGGACAGTGAGGGAATCTATCCCCTTTTCACTAGCAAGATTGTTTTTGCATCTGAGGTGGAGCAACACACATACCATCAGCTCCCCACTTTACCGCACAGATCCAAGCTATGCTACTCATGTGCTGAGTTGGTGAGTGCTGATATCAAACCCGGAACCTTGTGGTTCCTAGTTTGATGTTCTACCCACTGAGCTAAACAGGATAAATTCTTAATACAAAAGATAATAATTTGTATAAAATAAGAAAATGATATCTATTCAGAATAGAAGTATTTTCTGATTAAGTGATTACGTATTTCTTATGACAATTTGTAAAGTTTAGATACACAAGTGATTCCCTGAAATTTGGGCAGGTTTGTTTTCATATTTTTTTGACCCCTGTCACCATTTATGTATTTGCAAAAAAGAATATTATATATATACCACCCATACATAAGTACACTCCTAACATTCTTTTTATAAGAAGTTAATATTCATCTTAACAAAACATTTTATCAAAACAGATATTATTAGGTATTATTTATTACCAAACTCTACAGCATTAAAACTCTGTAAACAAAAATTAGAATATGTAAATAAGTACACCCTTTATATTTATACAATTTTATTTTGGTTAGAGAATTTTCAATGCTGTAGAGTTTTGTAATAAAAATACTTATGTCTTTTGATTGTATAATGTTCAAGTAGAAATGATAAAATGCTCTTATTTTTGGTTTAACTAAGGAAAATTAAATGATTAAAATTTAAATGATATTGAAATTAAAATTAAAATGATATTAAAAATTAGAATTTAAATGATAGATTGAAATTTAAATTTAAATGATATTAAAAATTAAAATTTAAATGATATTAAAATTATATGATAAAATTTAAATGATATTGAAATTAAAATTAAAATGATATTAAAAATTAAAATTTAAATAATAGATTTAAATGATATTAAAATTAAATGATGAAATTTAAATGATATTAAAAATTAAAATTTAAATGATAGATTTAAATGATATTAAAATTAAATGATGAAATTTAAATGATATTAAAATTTAAATGATATTGAAATTGAAATTTAAATGATATTAAAAATTAAAATTTAAATGATAGATTTAAATGATATTAAAATTATATGATAAACTTAAATAATATTAAAATTAAAATTTAAATGATATTAAAAATTAAAATTTAAATGATAGATTTAAATGATATTAAATTTTGAAATGAAAATCTAAATGATATTAAAAATTAAAATTTAAATGATAGATTTAAATTATATTAAAAGTAAATGATAAAATTTAAATGATATTAACATTAAATGATAAAATTTAAATGATAAAATTAGTTTAACTAAGGAAAATTAAATGATAAAATCCTGATAGCTTTGGTTTAAATAAGGAAATTTAAGGAAATTAACTTTTTTATGAAAAAAATCTTTTTATTCTTTATGAGAAATACTGTATATTCATTTTTTTGTGATATAACTCTCTGAGTGTTAGTTTTTTTTTCTTTGCTCATATTCCAAAAATGACAAACTTAGTTCAAGTCAATTAAATTACTTCTTTTTTTTCATTGGTTGATCATTTATTAATCAGTAAAATTTATAATGGAAAATAAAATTCCAACACTCTAAATATGTGTTTAAATTTACTCAACATTAAACATATAGGTAATATAACTGATTGGTTGATTGATTGGTTTTATGGCATATCAATCTTTGCTGGGTTATTTAATTTGCAAGCAATTATATGGTTTCAAATATCTAATAATGATAATCCTTTGTAAAATAAAAAATTATAATTTCAAGTAACTATTCTAAATAGAAATAATCTGCGTATGGATTCAAGTATTCCATCTGATACGAATGAATTTAAAAGAGATCTATTTGACTCTAGATGGACTAATTGCACTAAGTCTCCTCACTCATTCTCTATGTTAGAATTATCTAATATTATCTTTAATTTTCCTAATTCTAGTTGCTCTTTTCACAAATGAGTGAATTGCAATAAAAAGCATCTGGAATTAGAAAGATAAAGGATAATACTAGTCAAAATTATTAATAATGACTGTGATAAAAAGGAACTAGAATTAAGAAGGTGAAGGATTATACTAATCAAAATTATAATAATAATTGTGATAAAAAGCAGCCAGAATTAAGATGAAGGATAATAGTGAAAATTATTGATGATAATAATAATTGTGATAAAAAGCAGTTAGAATTAGAAAGATGAAGGATAATACAGTGAAAATTATTGATGATAATAATAATTGTGATAAAAAGCAGTTAGAATTAGAAAGATGAAGGATAATACCAGTGAAAATTATTGATGATAATAATAATTGTGATAAAAAGCAGTTAGAATTAGAAAGATGAAGGATAATACTAGTGAAAATTATTGATAATGATTGTGATACAAAGTAGCTAGAATTAGGAAGATGAAGGATGATAATAGTCAAAATTTTAATATTAACTAGTAAAAAAAACCCCCACCCTCTGGGTGGTGTAAAAATAAATTTTCGAAAGATATTGTCTTAGGTGGGGGTGGTTTAAATGAATAAAATAAAACATTTGATATTTAAAAAAAAATTAATTAATTAAAATGCATCTTATTCCCTCCACTCCACTGAGATATTTGTTTTGTTTTACGACAAAAACCTCCAAAACGTTTCTAAAATTTCTGATTTAATTTTTCAGACTCCTCTTGTCTTTTGACAAAAAATTAAAAAATCATATGAATAAAATGTATTTTGTTCAGATTTCATAAAATTTAATAAGAGAGTGTGTGTGTGTGGGGGGGGTCAATCTAGTTAAAAGATATTTCCCCTAATATATTTTAAGAAAAAAACTATTTTAAACAAAAATTCATATTAAGGAGAATAAGTATCGAAATTTTTGTGAAAATTTGACAATTAATTGATTTCTCATAGAATTTTAATATCTTTATGTAGTAATGATACAGCCTATAAATTGAATACTCGTTGATAAACTTATTTAATTTCTGAAATGAGTGTGATGTAAGCAGTGATGTAGTTTCGGTTACAAACAAATAGAGACCAAATCTCTATTATTAATAGAGATGATTGGTCCTTCCAGGTGTTGTAATTTCATATTTTGTCAGTTATCTTTATTTGTAACTGAATTTTAAGTTAGATTATTTTGTTTATTTAATGCCAAATCTTTTTTTATTGTATATATGATTTTTTTTATTTATATTTATATATTTTATTTTTATATATTTATATATTTTATTTTTTTATTATATTATATATTTATATATTTTATTTTTTTATTTATATTTATTTATATTTATATATTTTTATTTTTTTTATTTATATTTATATATTTTATTTTTTTTTATATTTATATATTTTATTTTTTTATTTATATTATATATTTTATTTTTTTATTTATATTATATATTTTATTTTTTTTATTTATATTTATATATTTTATTTTTTTATTTATATTCATATTTTTTTTTTTTTATTTTATATATTTTTATTTTTTATTTATATTTATATATTTTATTTATATTATATATTTTATTTTTATATTTATATTTATATATTTTTATTTTTTTATTTATATCATATATTTTATTTTTTTATTTATATTATATATTTTATTTTTTATTTATATTTTTTATATTTTATTTTATTTATATTTTATATTTTATTTTTTATTTATATTTATATATTTTTATTTTATTATTTATATTTTTATATTTTATTTATATATTTTATTTTTTTATTTATATTTATTTATTTTTTTATTTATATTTATATATTTTATTTTTTTATTTATATTTATATATTTTATTTTTATTTATATTTATATATTTTATTTATTTATTTTATATATTTTTTATTTATATTCATATATTTCATTTTTTATTTATATTTATTATTTTATTTTTTTTATTTATATTTATATATTTTATTTTTTTATTTATATTCATATTTATTTTTTATTTATATTTATATATTTTATTTTTTTAATTTATATTCATATATTTTATTCATAGTATAAATGGGGACGCTGATGTAAAATAAATTTTCCATTCTATGAAATTAGTTTCCAAGAATTTTCGGGAAAAATTATGTCACGTAGTTTTAAAATTAAGACTCCAACGTTAGTCAGTGTTTTTAAGTATGTCTTTTCTTACCACATATTTGAATATCAACAAAAGCAGCCACATACCAAAAGACTTTTGTTTTCATTAATAATTTATTTTTCCTTAAACCAACTAAAACCCTGAGGAAGGTTTGTTAAACAAACCGAAACACTGCAATGTCGGTTTATTAAACATCATTCGTTAATGAAACTTGTGTTTTTTCAATTTTTATAATATTACATATATGATTTATAAGCGAATAGTTTGTAGGTAAATATTTTGCTTTTAAATGAACTGTCAAAGTGTGAGACAACAGTTGGTCAGAATTTTAGATAAAATATAAGAAAATCATGTGGACCATATGACCTTTAGGCACCCCTTTTTGATCTCGATTAAGAAAGGACATGTTTTTCATTTACACTGTCAATATCCGGTTGTTTTAACAGATGATTTTTAGATTTTTTAAAATTATATAACTAACCCCTAATCCTAACCCTAACCCCTAATCCTAACCCTAACCCCTAACCCTAACACTAACCCCGAACAAACAACCGGATATTGATGGTGTAAATGAAAAAATGTCCTTTCTTAATCGAGATCAAAAAGGGGTGCCTAATGGTAATATGGTCCAATCATGGCTATAAAAAGTGTGATAAGTCTAATAAATTTTTGATAATTAAAGAAGAATATAACAATTGATCGTTTCTTGCACTTTTATAGAATAATTATAGAATTTACTAAGCTTTGTTTAGTTCAGCATACAAGGCTTCAAACTTCTTACTGTAGCTGCTGTTTCTAAGAGGTCACCCATACAGGTACTGAGCATACTTATTACTGCTTAACTTCAGTGATCTAGTAGTTAAGAGATGATGATTATAATCAGAAAAATATGATTTTTGACAAAGTTTTTGTGATAAGAATCGTGAAGCGTGCTTAGGAATCTTGAAAAAAAAAAAAAACAATAAAAAAGTTTATTCTGGAAACAAATAATAATACTAGGG
>CM042158.1:96248975-96273975 GCA_023376005.1 Doryteuthis pealeii | reverse complement strand
ACTGTAAGTACTGCCCCTAAGTACTTTTTTTATATTGACTGTTGTTGAGTTTATATGTGAATAAATAAGGTTAAAAGTACATGTGCTTTCCCCTTCGTCTTTACGTTCTGTGAACTTATCTTTTTCCTCATAGACTGTAGGCAGTTATTACTACACCTGCATTTCTTAACAATTGTATTGATGAAAAGTGGCTAACATGCTGCTTGGAAACCAATGGTAACAATTGCACCTTAAATGTATTGTACACTATAATGAATAAATAAATACAGCTCTTACACCCGTAATCAAGCACTTTATTTTCAATTCTCCAAAAATAAAAAAAAGTCTACTACCAATATATATATATATATATTATATATATATATATATATATATATATATATTAATCTAATATGAATTTTAATACTTTTACTTCTCTCTTATTTTGTCACAGAAAATATCATCAAAGAAAGTCTTCACTTTTTATTGCAGATTTTCACAAGCTACTTCTCTGAAGTCCGTCGTCGGCTGATAACACACTTGCTGCTGCTGCTGACCTAGAGAAAGAGAGAGAGAGAGAGAAAGAGAGAGAGAGAGAGAAACTTGGAGCCTAATTTTTATTAATGCTTAGTGAATACTTCCTTCATCTCCATCTTCTTGTTTAAACAAGGCGACTGCCCAATCGTGCAGACCCCACTCGCTGTCATTACAGGGATTCCTTTTGGAAGCAGCATGATGCAAACCGATGATCCATACATGTTCATGCGAGGCAACGAGTCCTTCTCGCCGAATGTCTTTCCTGACCCCAAATCAACAACAGCGCCGGCCTCCACATCTGCAACGACCCCATCAAACCCTGGCATTGTTCCACTGGACAAAAAACCGTTCAAATGTTCCCACTGCTCCAAGGCGTTCCTCTACAGCAGCAGCCTCACGGCCCACGAAATGATGATGCATCGCTCCGATTTGCCGTACGAGTGCCGCGACTGTGGGAGACGCTTTTCTCTCAACACCCACCTTGAGCGGCACCAGATGATACATACAGGTAAGTTCTCCCGATGCTGATAGGCCAGATATCATTTCAGTTTAGGGTAACTGTTAATTTTGTTCATGTTTCAATTGATACATTTCACAATTGTTTACATTGTTAATCATAAATAAATACAATGATTTTGTTTTTCATCGACTCCAAAACTTAGTAAGTATACAATACCTAATATTCTTTAGTGGTCACCCATCTAAGTACTGAATAGGCTCATTGTTGCTTAACTTAGCAATCTGACAAAAACAGGGTTTAGCAAGATTGGGCCTTAGTTATTATTTACTAAACTTGGCTTTTCTTGTACACAGGCCTCGGTTTGCTTGCAATACCTAATATTCTTTAGTGGTCACCCATCTAAGTACTGAATAGGCTCATTGTTGCTTAACTTAGCAATCTGACAAAACCAGGGTTTAGCAAGTAATCCTCATTGGGCCTTAGTTATTATTTACTAAACTTGGCTTTTCTTGTACACAGGCCTCGGTTTGCTTGCAATACCTAATATTCTTTAGTGGTCACCCATCTAAGTACTGAATAGGCTCATTGTTGCTTAACTTAGCAATCTGACAAAAACCAGGGTTTAGCAAGTAATCCTCATTGGGCCTTAGTTATTATTTACTAAACTTGGCTTTTCTTGTACACAGGCCTCGGTTTGCTTGCAATACCTAATATTCTTTAGTGGTCACCCATCTAAGTACTGAATAGGCTCATTGTTGCTTAACTTAGCAATCTGAAAACCAGGGTTTAGCAAGTAATCCTCATTGGGCCTTAGTTATTATTTACTAAACTTGGCTTTTCTTGTACACAGGCCTCGGTTTGCTTGCAATACCTAATATTCTTTAGTGGTCACCCATCTAAGTACTGAATAGGCTCATTGTTGCTTAACTTAGCAATCTGACAAAAACCAGGGTTTAGCAAGTAATCCTCATTGGGCCTTAGTTATTATTTACTAAACTTGGCTTTTCTTGTACACAGGCCTCGGTTTGCTTGCAATGCCTAATATTCTTTAGTGGTCACCCATCTAAGTACTGAATAGGCTCATTGTTGCTTAACTTAGCAATCTGACAAAAACCAGGTTTAGCAAGTAATCCTCATTGGGCCTTAGTTATTATTTACTAAACTTGGCTTTTCTGTACACAGGCCTCGGTTTGCTTGCAATACCTAATATTCTTTAGTGGTCACCCATCTAAGTACTGAATAGGCTCATTGTTGCTTAACTTAGCAATCTGACAAAAACCAGGGTTTAGCAAGTAATCCTCATTGGGCCTTAGTTATTATTTACTAAACTTGGCTTTTCTTGTACACAGGCCTCGGTTTGCTTGCAATACCTAATATTCTTTAGTGGTCACCCATCTAAGTACTGAATAGGCTCATTGTTGCTTAACTTAGCAATCTGACAAAAACCAGGGTTTAGCAAGTAATATTGGGCCTTAGTTATTATTTACTAAACTTGGCTTTTCTTGTACACAGGCCTCGGTTTGCTTGCAATACCTAATATTCTTTAGTGGTACCCTCTAAGTACTGAATAGGCTCATTGTTGCTTAAAATCTGACAAAACCGTTTAGCAAGTAATCTTCATTGGGCCTTAGTTATTATTTACTAAAACACAGGCCTCGGTTTGCTTGCAATACTAATATTCTTTAGTGGTCACCCATCTAAGTACTGAATAGGCTCATTGTTGCTTAACTCCACAATCTGACAAGAACCAATGTTTAGCAAGTAATCTTCATTGGGCCTTAGTTATTATTTACTAAACACAGGCCTCAGTTTGCTTGCAATACCTAATATTCTTTAGTGGTCACCCATCTAAGTACTGAATAGGCTTATTGTTGCTTAACTCCACAATCTGACAAGAACCAGTGTTTAGCAAGTAATCTAAACAGGACAGTAGCTGTTGATTAGTCTGGCACACAGGTCTCAGGTTGATTACAATACATAATATTCTTTAGTGGTCACCCATCTAAGTACTGAATAAGCTTAGTGTTGCTTAACTTCAGGCATCTTAAAGGAACCAGTGCTTTTATCATGGTTTGACTTTATGTTCTTAAATTAATTACAATAGATTTACAAACATTCTTGTTTTAATTTTTTAAAATAAAACTTTCAAATTTGATTAGTTTATACACTATTGGGTCTTGCCTAATTGTCATATATATATATATATATATATATATATGTCTATAACCTTGCTGATGAGACCTAATAGGTCGAAATGTACATTCAGGGATTGACATTTTCTCGATTGTTTAGCCTTACATTTGAACATATATGCCCGCCTAGGTTCATTAATTATTAACTAATTAATTTTCAAAAATTAGGTATGACTTCAATTAAGCACATATCCTCCAAAAATTGTCGGCTAAAAGCCATATCAAATAAACACAGTGTTTATTTTACGTACTTTCATATATATATATATATATATATATATACATATATATATACAAAACTATTGAGTCTTGCCTAATTGTCATATATATATATATATTATATACCTCACGTAATCTTATGGTTAGCAAGCTAGATTCGCAAACCATTATTAGTGAGTTCAATTCTCACTAGGCACCTCATTCTTCTGGCCTTGTGCCACATCTAAGCTAAGCTTAGTAAATATATATATATATATATTAATTTAATATACCAAGCGTATTGGTAGATCCTTGCGGAAAAGCAGAAAGTTTGATTGTAAAAATATACTACCAAACATCAACCAGGGAAAAAAATTTTTGAAAAAAAGAAAGGACCAAAATCTATTGGTACGTATTTGGCCAAAAAAACAATTTATATGTATATATATGTATATAAGATATATATATATATCATATAACCGCTAGGAGAAAGCTAAAATGAAAAAGTGCTCGATACCTAAGTAGAGCTAATAATAAAGATAAATCTAATGAGTCAGACGAACCTACTATTAGTTTCGCATAAAGCTCTCAGGGCTAAAATCCGACTAGATCCAGATCATTTCTTTTATATTATATTATTATAAGTAAAGAAAGGAAATTAATCCGACAATTGAGTAAGAAAAGGTGGAATGAAAACATCACCAATGCTGTTAAGAAGAAAACAATTTATAATATAATCATAGCTGATATTGATCATATTTCGATTTTCAAAAATCATCATCAGAGCTCATTCACTCCGTAGTTGTTTGGGTCGGAGAGGAAAGTCAAAATGAGTTTACAAACAAAAACCTTAATTTTTTTGTTTTGTAAACTCATTTTGACTTTCTTCCGACCCAAACAACTACGGGATGAATGAGCTCTGATGAATTTTTGTAAATCGAATATTGATCAATATCAGCTATGATTATTTATAAATTGTTTTCTTCTTTAACAGCATTGTGTGATGTTTTCATTCCACCTTTTCTTACTCATATATATATATATATATATATATATATATAAAACACTATTGAGTCTTGCCTAATAGTCATATATATTTATATACAAGTCAATCTTGTTGATAAGCAAAGCCTGTTTTAGGGTCATGAAACTATTAATTTAAGGAATTATTTTTTGAGGTCAAAGGTTGATTCTCATTCATTCCTATTATGTATGAATTTCAGCCTTACAAAATTACTCATTTTTTGGTCTAAAAATTACTTGTTTGTATTGGTTGCTTTATGGCATATCAACTCTTGCTGGGGTATTTAATGCCAAAGACAGTCCTTTTTTTTCAAGCAATTATATGGTTTCAAGTAACTATTCCTATTTGTTTGACTACTAGTCATATGGTTTCAAGTATTCCAATCTAATACTAATAATTTCTGAAAAGATCTATTTAACCCATAAATGGGACTTTGATTGTGATCAGAGGGGACCTGGGAGTTATAGCAATAAATGAGTACTCCACACTCCCCAGAACTCCAGAAGTGTAGCCTCACCACCAGATACAGTTAGTGTCATATCCAGGACACCTCTTTTTGGTAAGAGATGTTGTCGGTATATTGTAGGCCCAAGAGTCAAATTAGTATTTCATAATCTCCATTATATCAATAAATTGAATGATTAAAGAATTACATTCAGTGCGAACGCAGACCCCCATAAAATTATCATTTAGTTGTAAATTTGAATGTGAATGGCTTTATTTTTTTAAGTTAGAGCATTTTAAGTCGATTGTTTGAATAGAAATCTCACTATAATGTGATATTTATACGTATATTGCACTGTCTGAGGATTGCGAATGAATGAAAGTTTTAATAACAGCTTAACTTTTATTGGGAACAATTTACAGTTCTATTTTGATTTTGAAATACTATTATAGCTAATTTGCAGATTTTCTTCCCCCCCCCAAACACGTGCGCACACACACACACACACACACATATTTATATGTATATAATTAAATAATCTACAATTGATAATCTACATATATATATATATATATATATATATATATATGTGTGTGTGTGTATATATATGTGTGTGTGTGTGTGTGTATATATAATTAAATAATCATAATAAGCAAACTTGGTGAATACCACATGCAATATGCGGAACACTGGACAGCTGTTTCGACCTAATTAAGTCTCAGCAGCAGCGTATACTGTGATCTATGTGTATATATATATATATATATATATATACACACAGAAAGGTATCTTGTCTTATGAGTTTAATTCATTTTGCTTGTAACTCAATTTCCTCATATATTAAATCAATTTTCCCTATTGAAATAAACTGAAATGTCATTAATCCATTACAGCCAACCCCCTAAAAAACACCTTAATTTGTTTTTGTTACATTTTTTCTAAATAAGAAAAAATAGCACTGTATTGTATAAAAACATAGAATAGAATTGAATGGACCACATTCTGTAATATGTTTTAATGTTTATTTTTCTATAAAAATGGTTAAATATGGAAATAAATCTGACGGTATATAAGATTAAAGCAAAAACAATGTATTCCAAAAGATAAATTTATTTTTAGATGGCATAATCAATGTTAAAACGTTTTGGTTTATTATAAAAACCTTCATCAGGACATTAGGATAAGTATAGTGTTGTCTAAACAGTGTTGGAATTCTTTTCAAAATGAAAACAGGTATTTTGAAAAGAATTCCATCACTGTTCAGACAACACGATACTCATCTTAATGACCTGATGAAGGTTTTATAATAAACTGAAATGTTTTAACGTCAACTTTACTATCTACAAATGAATTTATCTTTTGTTTTTTCTTATTTCTACATGCATATATATATATATATATATAGGAAGTACAATTAGACCCCTCCACATAAGAACATATCCACACACGTGCATCCTCATTCCACAAACATTTAATCAAATGCAAAAATAAAGACAATAGTTTTTCCATTAAGATAGAGACAGTAATATGAAACATTGGTAATCTCAGAATTAGAGAAAGTTTATTAATAGCCAAATTAGGTCCTAGTATAAACAATAGATTAGAGCTAAACACTGAATACATAATTAATTAAAATACACGTTCCTCACAGTATATAGTACATAGTATGTACATTTCATTATACATATATCAAATGAATATTACATAAATATATAAATAGATGAAAATAATAAAATTGAAATTGAATGAACGGCTAAATGTCCATCACGCAAAGTGCGCGTGATGTTTAAAAAAAAGAACACCACGAGACGCGTGTTTATAACATAAAAAAAATAACGACCAAAAAAAAAAAAAAACGCGTCCATTTCCGAAATCGTCTCTGAAGATAAAGTTTTACTTTGAAATCAATAAGACAAAAATTAACATCTTTTTGTTTTTATTTTTTACTTGCATTGTAATTGCTTTCAAATTAATACATTATAATATATATATATATATATATATATATATATATATATATAAATAGATGTTTGGTACATGCAAATTTGTAAACTACTAAGAGTAGAGGGATCATATGTAAAATGGGGAGGTAATATTTTATTATGAATTAAATAATAAAATAAATGGGGATCGAAGGCCCTACTTTTTCAAGTATTACATTAAGTTAAAAGTCAAAAATGTAAAGAAATTTGCTAAGAAATATAGCAAATTTCTTTACATTTTGACTTTTAACTGTCAACCGGTGTAAATACTGAAAAATCGAAAAGGCCTTCGTATCCCCATTTATTTTATTATTTTAATTCATAATAAAATATTACCTCCCCATTTTACATATGATCCCTCTACTCTTAGTAGTTTACATATATATATATATATATATGTTGAAAAAATAAATAAAGGAAAGAAAGTATAGAATGGATAAAATAGGATATTTTAATCAATTTTACTTACACGTGTTTCAGTCAGGAGTTTATCCATTTGTACATTATTCAAACTATAATAATAATAGTTTGAATAATGTACACATGGATAAACTCCTGACCGAAACACGTGTAAGTAAAATTGATTAAAATATCCTATTTTATCCATTCTATACTTTTTTTTCCTTTATTCATTTTTTCAACATACTGTCAGATTCACTTCCAGTTTCATTTTACATATATATATATATATATATATATATATATATATATATATATATATGTAAGAATTTTAATAACATACAGATTTTATTTCATAACTATTTTTGAATAACATGCCCCTCAAAATAACAAACTTATATAGGGGAAGATAATTTATGAAATTTGAGTATCAGTTGGATTGGGATATCATTTTTATTATGTTATGGTAACAGATATAGAAAAATCAGATCATTATGATAAAGATTGTTATCACATGGATAATTCAATTATATTTTCTCAGAAAGTAATAGAGTAAAAATGGTTAGTGATTTATAGATAATCTTATTATAATGGAGATTGTGTGTTTGTCTGTCTGTAACCGAAACTATATTACTACTTAAATCACAATTCCCTTAGTTATTTACGTCACATTCTCCATGATTTTATTCTTATTCAATCCTCAATTATTAATAAAATTGTTTTACATTATTAATACTGTTTACCATATCCACATATTAAAAACATGCAATTGTATTTATATATACAACAAAATAGTGGTTTACAGTGTGAACGGGAAGGCTAATTTGCATATTGATATTAAAAATTTGATTTTAATAAATATGTGCTTAGTATTATTGATTTCTAATTGTTTGGTTTTATCTTAATGAATATGAGCAAAAATCTCGGATATAAATCCATTAACAAGAAGAAATAACTGTAATATTATTCTTTACTTCCTATTTTAACTAAATAGTTAAATTAGGAAAATTTACCAATGAAAGACAGGAGTAATGGAAATTGATGGAAGAGTTAGTTTCAAAGTTGTTCTATTTTTCAATCATACCCCCTCTGTTCCAAATCTTTTTATCTGCATTCTTATTCAGTTTCATTAGCCTTTCTAATTTAACATATTTTATTATATTAAAACTTAAATACTTGCACCTGGAGGGTGCATATATTTGCTAGTAATAATAATGATAATAATGAAATTTATTGTGTACAGTGCTCAGGTGCACCACAAGTCAAAATCAAAATCTCATGTCTAGTACATAGAATAATGTGCTAGTGTCAGAAACATGAATAGTGTACAGTAATAATATCATTTTAGAGTAAAAATAAAAAGTAATTTTCAATAATAAAAATAAATATCAAGTTGATTTATGTGAAAACAAATTGTTCCAAAAATGATGAATTTGTTATATTTATGTCGATGTTTAAACGTTTCGGTTTATATAAAGCCTTCTTCAATACAATATGTATTTACCTTGTATCCCAGATACGCGGGTATGACACAGGGTCTTTTAATGTGGGACCACCCACGAGCTGAAGCTCATGGAATGGTGGGTGCAAAAAATGTGTCAATCCCGTCAAAATTCCCCCCCTCAAGTGGGGCGCCTCAGGCACTGGGCAATAAAGCTAGTACTGCCCCTTTAAATCAAGGGGCAGGTGTTGCCTGGGGGGATAGCCCCCTGGGATCATGCCGTTAATTTACATTAATAGTCCAATGGCCAAAGCCACCGGATTCCTGCCCTGAAGGCCATGTTATTAATGTTGTAAAACAAGGATTCAAAGTTATATTTACTTGAAGATATAAACCCACCTTAAGCGGCACCAGATGATACATACAGGTAAGTTCTCCCGATGCTGATAGGCCAGATATCATTTCAGTTTAGGGTAACTGTTAATTTTGTTCATGTTTCAATTGATACATTTCACAATTGTTTACGTTGTTAATCATAAATAAATACAATGATTTTGTTTTTCATCGACTCCAAAACTTAGTAAGTATACAATACCTGATATTCTTTAGTGGTCACCCATCTAAGTACTGAATAGGCTCATTGTTGCTTAACTTAGCAATCTGACAAAAACCAGGGTTTAGCAAGTAATCTTAATTGGGCCTTAGTTATTATTTACTAAACTTGGCTTTTCTGGTACACAGGCCTCGGTTTGCTTGCAATACCTAATATTCTTTAGTGGTCACCCATCTAAGTACTGAATAGGCTCATTGTTGCTTAACTTAGCAATCTGACAAAAACCAGGGTTTAGCAAGTAATCTTAATTGGGCCTTAGTTATTATTTACTAAACTTGGCTTTTCTGGTACACAGGCCTCGGTTTGCTTGCAATACCTAATATTCTTTAGTGGTCACCCATCTAAGTACTGAATAGGCTTATTGTTGCTTAACTCCACAATCTGACAAGAACCAATGTTTAGCAAGTAATCTTAATTGAGCCTTAGTATTTACTAAACACAGTTTGCTTGCAATACCTAATATTCTTTAGTGGTCACCCATCTAAGTACTGAATAGGCTCATTGTTGCTTAACTTAGCAATCTGACAAAAATCTGATACAAACTCCGACAAAGGTTTGATAAACAAAACATTTAATACGTATACAGCACATGGATATAACAAGATACATAATACATAGGTAAAACAAAGTTACATGTAGAAAGATAAAGACACATTCATGAATGGTAAAAAGATATACATAAAAGCCACAGACATGAGACTAGGGATAGTCCATGCTGTGTGAATGACTTACAGTAATGTAAGGGGGGCCAAAAGCCCCAACGAATAGGGGTAGACCGTGTCTACCCCATGTGTCTCATAGGTCGAGGAACCAGGAAAGAGGGAGAAGCGTTTGAACCAGCCGCTTAAATATAAAACGGCCCCCTAGCGGGAACCAGCAAACTAAACAGGCAGACAACTCTCCCAGGCAAATACGAAACTAACGCTACAATGTCTTTTTAAAAAGTATGATAAAAGAGAAAAAGATTTTTTATTTTTCAAAAGGTGATGGATATTTTTGAATGACTCGAGTTGGAAATATGGAGAAAAAAAAAACTTGTAACCATTCATTGATTAGCGTTCAACAAAAAACCTTTTTTTTTTCTTTTTATCATATCGTCCTGAAGAAGGTTTTATATAAACCGAAACGTTTAAACATTGACATAAATATAATAAATTAATCTTTTTTTTTAACAATTTGTTTTTCCTATTTCTATATATTGTTGGGTCCTTATTCATATTTTATCCCCAATCTGTTAATTTGTGTATAAACTGCTTTTAGATCACACATGTACACAGATGTACACAGATTTTAACTATTTTATTTTTACTCTCTGTTGTGAGATTTTAAGGGGTCAAATAAGAACAAACAACGGGTAACGAAAAGTAGAAAAATGTATTAACAGAAAGTAGACAATACAATAGAGAGATGTGGAAATTACGTCCGACGAACAGAGTTATTGGCACTCGCATTGGCTTGCTTAAGCCACAATTATCCCTGTTTATTTATAGTAAGCTGTTGGCACATTACATTGGTCTTATAGGGTGTGTCACCTATAACACTCTCATATTGTTTCCTGTCTCTAATTTTTTTTTTATAATTAAATTAATCTAATACTACATATGTCCTATAATAGTAATTACATTTGCAAATATACTAGTGTGAGTCAAAAGTTTTGCAATATTTTGGTAGCATGAGGCCAAATTCAACAGCTCCAGATGCTTTTGCTGAGGTCTTGAAAGCGATGAACCACATTGGATTGTGGGATGTCAAGCTCACCTGATATTCCCAAACAGTTACTAGACAACCTGTGAACTCATTATAACAACATTCCATGATGATGTTGGTGCTTCTATTTAGGGACAAGTAAAGAATTCCAGACATTTTTGCTGAAGTTGTGAAGGTGACGAACCATACTGGACTGTGTGATGCTGAGCTCGCCTGATACTCTCTGAGTGCTTTTTGCCAGATTTGCAGCATGGCCCTGGAATCCATGATTTTAGGCTTACCTTAACTTACCTGATCATTGAGGTTCTTGTAGCCTGAGAAAAATTTATTGGACCATTTTAATTACCGTACAAATTCACCTTCACTTTTTGTAAAATAAATCCATATCTTCATTGTTCTCCCACCTCAGTTTGCTATAGAAAATAGTAGGGCATACTGGGCTCTCTAGCCTTTATAAGTGACCAGTCTAGGAGAAGGACATATCTGAATTAAAAAAAAAAGAGCTGGAGTCTCTAAAGCAGTCTGACATTGTCTTTGGTATCTATATTGATGCAGAGAATAAACAGCATCAGCCTCCCCCCTTTTTGGGAAGAGGGGAGACTTGCTGCATGGGCAATTACATGAATTTCATACAACCATGCCCAGGCCTATACTCTTAGTTGACCATCAGATGACATTCTTACACATGATAATAATAATGGCTGTCAACCATTTCCTGTTTTTTTTTTTTATCATAGTTGGGTGCCAGTAGCATTTGACACTGTATCCTTGTGTTTTCTCAGATGACTCACCAGGCCAGCCCTGGAAAGACATACTCTTCCACATAAACTACATGCTGGAACTTCTCCACTTTGAATGTTGCTGGGCTGAAAATTACCCTTTCTAATAGCCCGCTTCAATTTTTGGTGTTTAATTTGGTTGGACTCAAATTCTTCCACAGACAGGTAGCTTACAAGCTAGCTTCTTTTTGGTTGCTTTTGTGGCATTATAGCCCACTTCAAACTCGTAAAGCAAATGGAAATGGATTCATTTAAACTCTGGCGTCTGGCAACTGACCTCGTAAATGCTCATAAGGTCATTAATTATTTTAACAACAGCAATCTTGAGCACCTTTTTGATCCCCATGTTTCTAACACACAATGGGCATGCCTACAAAGTCAGAAAACAGCATAGCTTACATGACTTTCGGAAACATTTTTTCACACTCAGAGTTGCCGAGACATGGAATAAGCTGCCTGTGTCCATTGTAGTCTGCCGAAACACTGCATCTTTCAAAGCCTCCATGTTTCCTGTAGTCCGCCAACACTATACCTGATACTCCCATCTACACACATATGCATGCATGCGCACACATACATGTATATTATTACTGTATGCTATTCATATTCCTGACACTAATACATTATTCTATGTACTAGACATGAGACTTTGATGAGTTGTGGTGCACCTGAGCACTGTACACATACATGTATATTATTACTGTATGCTATTCATGTTCCTGACACTAATACATTATTCTGTGTACTAGACATGAGACTTTGATGAGTTGTGGTGCACCTGAGCACTGTACACATACATGTATATTATTACTGTACACTATTCATATTCCTGACACTAATACATTATTCTGTGTACTAGACATGAGACTTTGATGAGTTGTGGTGCACCTGAGCACAGTACACATACATGTATATCATTACTGTACTCTATTCATGTTCTTGACACTAATACATTATTCTATGTACTAGACATGAGACTTTGATGAGTTGTGGTGCACCTGAGCACTGTACACATACATGTATATTATTACTGTATGCTATTCATATTCCTGACACTAATACATTATTCTATGTACTAGACATGAGAGTTTGATGAGTTGTGGTGCACCTGAGCACTGTACACATACATGTATATTATTACTATATGCTATTCATATTCCTGACACTAATACATTATTCTATGTACTAGACATGAGACTTTGATGAGTTGTGGTGCACCTGAGCACTGTACACATACATGTATATTATTACTGTACGCTATTCATATTCCTGACACTAATACATTATTCTATGTACTAGACATGAGACTTTGATGAGTTGTGGTGCACCTGGGCACTGTACACATACATGTATATTATTACTGTACACTATTCATATTCCTGACACTAATACATTATTCTATGTACTAGACATGAGAGTTTGATGAGTTGTGGTGCACCTGAGCACTGTACATATACATGTATATTATTACTGTACGCTATTCATATTCCTGACACTAATACATTATTCTATGTACTAGACATAAGACTTTGATGAGTTGTGGTGCACCTGAGCACTGTACACAATAAATTTCATTATTATTATTAGACTCCGTTGCACATATATCTGTGCAACTTTCAAATCACACATGGCGTTAAGAAATGCACAACTGTCAGCACACAAACTACCACAATAATACCAAACAGAGTGAGTACCTCCCACTGCTTGAACTAATTTGGTCACATGATATACAAGGGAGATTCAAAAAATATCCACACTCTTGTTTTATGGAATCTGAGTTCATCGTGGATGATTTGATAGACAGAACCATGCCTAATCTGCAGAGAACAAGCTATTATGACCTCATAAATAAAGCTGAGTTATTTCCGATCATCAGTACACACAAATACTTGACATGCGCACTCACATACATACACTGACAGGCGCCAAATTTCTGAAATAAAATTCAGTTGTTATCCTGTTATCAGAGAGAGTTGACTTGTTTTATTCTCGCTTAAAGAACTCACAGTTACTCTTTTATAAAGCTGGTTTATAAACAGGCTTAACCATGAAATTGGCGACAAGGCACTGATTCATCATTATCAGGTTGACAGGTGTACTGGTCCTCTTTATGCATTATGCTTGTCCGGCCATTTTTAAACTTCTCTATCCACTCATACACACTTCTACATGGTAGTGCACTGTCCTTGTATTGTGCTAAAAGCCTCTGATGAATTTCAGCCCCTGACACTCCTTCCGAGCAGGGAAATGGAGTCACTTTCTTGGAGTGACCGTGTATACATTGTAAAGACAGCAAGCAAAATGGCATGATCAGGCCCAAACGTTGATCACATGACCACAACAGTGGCAAATATAAGCAGAATGCAGTGTGTCAATAATAAAGATATGTTACGATGGCTGATTTAGCTCAGTCGGTAGAGTGTCCAGCTGGGAACCTCGAGGTTCCTGGTTCAATTCCGGCTCTTGCCAACTCAGCGTATGAGTAGCACATGGATATATGTGGTAAAGTGAGGAGCTGATGATAGGAGTGGCACTCCACCTCAGACGCCCAAACAATCTCCTTGGTCTAGTGCTCGTGAAAAGGGGATAGACTCCCTCGCTGTCTAACTGATACCGACATTAGGCCACCCCGACGACTTTACTTACTTACTTTTTACAGCGAAAGTAGAAATATTTTTTTTATTGTCCCTCATGTGTGCCACAAACTTGCACATACCAAAATATTGCAAAACTTTTGACTCAAGTATTTCATACTCTAAATGTAACAACTATTTTGAGACAGAGACAGTATTTCTTTGATATATCTAGATTGAACTAATGAACTAAAGATATTTTAGGTTAAAAACTGGGACCTAGTCACCAACAGGCACCCCAGCCCAGATCAGTTTTGAAAGGAACTGAATTTTGCTTTTCACCGGTTGTTAGTAAACAAAATCAACAGCCGATACAAACCAAAGAGATGTTTTTATACTAAAATAGTTTTTGATTTTAATAAAAAAATTAGTTACTTGGTCCGAAAACTTTTCCACTGAACTTTCCTTTGTTTTCAGACTAAATAAATATTTATATAAAAATTATTGAAGATATGGAGTTGTTTCTTGAAGAATAAAAATTATTGATATTAAATTTTTCAAAAGTGTTTTATAATTTGCTTGAAGCATTGTGTTTATATTGGTTTGGTGGTTGGTTTTGAAGGCTATCGCAATTCAAGTGTAAAGAAAAATAATGTAACTATGGTGTTGTTTGTTAACCTGTAATTTTTTATTCTTAATATTTCGAGATAAAATCCCTTGGACAGCTTCAGTTTCAGACATTTTCTGTTGAAGAGATTTTATCTCGAAATATTAAGAATAAAAAATTACAGGTTAACAAACAACACCATAGTTACTTATTTTTCTTTACAATTGCATTGTGATAGCCTTCAAAACCAACCAACAAACCTAAATTTTTCAATTATGCATTGATTTTTTATTATTTATTCGTTATCACAATATTAAAGTACTTTGAAGATTTTTAAAAAATTGTTTTTTGCTCTTTTGGTTGTTGTTTTTATTGAATGTTTTGTTTAAATTTAAGCAAAAGTTATAAAATGTGTTATTTCATTTGTTTGTTTTTTCTTCATTGTTATAAGCAAATAATTCACTACTGGCAGTTAAAACTTCTAAATCAATTTAGATCATTTTTGTCTGTCAGTATGGAAATACAAATATTTCTAGCATGAAAAAAAAAAAAAAAAACAATTCTAAAAGAAACACAAAAATAAATCATGAAAAATATTATAAATTTTAGCTTAATATTTTTCTTTTATGTACATCATAAGGGACACATTTTGTGTACATCATAAGGGACACATTTTTAAATGAACTGAATAAAAATAACTTAATTCAGTGAATGAAAAAAGAATCTAGTCAGAGAGGTTTTATAAATGATTTTTTTTTTTAATTACATTTTTATTTATAAATGTAATAAAATTAACAGTGTATATTCAGTTCAATGTAAGTGATAAATTAAAGTTTTAAAAAGCATGTAAATAACAATTATATGAATGTTTACAGGGGTGTGAATGTGTATTGTATGCTGTTGTGGATTTTGAGGAAGATCTTAGTTATTTTTGAGTGCTCTGCAGAAATGTTTAGAAATACAAAATTTGTTTTTAAATTTTTATAAGAGATATGAGGGCTGTATGGACATTTAATGCTACTCATACTGACAGCAAAGTATTTTAATTAAAACTTCTCAAATGAAATATAAATCACTCTTTGTGAGAAGTTGTTTTTCTGTTTTTTTTAATGTTTTTTTGTCTAATTACATTATTAACTGTACAAATCATTTTTTTTTAATAATTGTATTTCAATGATTGTTCTTCAATCATCTTTAAATAAAATGTTCTGAGTGAGCAAATTGATCCCACCCCTTTATAGACACACACACACACATACACATACACACACATACTTACACACATATACACACACACATACACATGTACACACACACATACATGTACACACACACGGACACACACAGTTATAAATTCCTTTTATACAAGGGTTGTCTGAAAAGTTCATAGGCAAACCAAGATAGTATCATGGAATATGACCAAATGAGGTTCATTTTTCAACATAACTCTCCTTGTGGTCCACATACTTCTTCCATCGGTGTTGCAGTGTTTGGATCCCATTTGTAAAAAAAAAAATCATCAAAAGCAATATGATGTTGTTATGAATTTTTCAGTCCACCCTTGTATACTGGTTATTAAAAGAAATTGTAATCCAATTCTTTATTATTATTATTATTATTATTATTATTATTATTATTATTACTATTTTTAACCAGTTTACACTATTCATGATGACTAGGCAGAAACATTTTGCCTAAAGAGGATCATATGAATCGAATCTTTTGTTCAGTAAAATTTTGTTTTAAATTTGTTTTACTCTTCTTTATTTTTAAAAATTCACTTAAAGCTAAGCAGTTGTTGTTCAGCCTGAATAGAAATTTTGGTTTCTTCTATAGAATTATTTGACATTTGAAAGTAGAATAGATCTGCTGTCACTCACTACTTTACACTTGGTTTCATTTTAACAATATGTTGTTTTTTTTTATATCAACAAAAGAAGACCATATAAAATTATTGTTTAAATGTCTGATCATTTTTAATAACAAATTTGCCTAATTCAGCTTAATAAACATTTTCTCAGAAGATCCAAAATCTGCCTATCACCTAACCTAAAGTATTGTATATAGTTCATGTTAAAAGTGCAGTAAGGGTAAGCCTAACTTTTTAGATCTTATTTTTCCGATGCAGGTATCATTGGGGAATGAGAAAAGTTGGTGCTGTTATAGTATGTGGTCAACCTTTTTGATTCTGTTATAGTATGTGGCCTACCCGGTTTGAATGTGTCCTACCTCAGTAAAGTATATTTATAAATATAAGTAGTAGGCAATTTAATGAAACTAATTATTTTTCACATATATTCAATTTCAAGAAATGCAATTCAGTCATAAGCTGTATATAAAGTAAAGTCATCGGGGCAGCCTAAAGTCGGTATCGGCCAGTCAGCGAGGGAGTCTATCCCCTTTTCAATAGCGCTAGACCAAGGAGATTGACGTCTGAGGTGGAGCGCCACACCTACCATCAGCTCCTTACTTTACCACACAGATCCCTGTGCTACTCATACACTGAGTTGGCGAGGACTGGTATCGAACTAGGAACCTTGTGGTTTCTAGCCGAACGCTCTACCGACTGAGCTAACCCGGCCCCTATAGTAATTAAAAATAAATAAAAAAGAATTTATCCATAATTTACATGAATCAGATCTATTTAATTGTAAAATATTCTAAAATTCTGAAATAGGGTTAGGGTTAGCAGTTATTATTATGACCTTATAATATGCTTTTTATGGTAGGCCACATACTATAAGAGAGACATGATTTCGTAGGCCACATTCAAAAGGTAGGTCACATACTATAATGGTACCCAATAGTTTCTTAGAAATTAATTACACAGGATAGGTTACAAGGTTAGACAGCTTTAGTTGTTTCCCCAGATCATAAATAAAAACCCTACAATCTATTAAGAAACTTCAGTTAGGACCCATTAATTTTCTCGGGACTCATTCAAAGCAAATTTGTACATCCAAGGACACACTAAATCAAAAAGCTATCAGCATCCCTGATATTGATATCAAAAATAGTAAGTGGATGGATTTGTGAGCATACTGGACATTCTAAAAAAGCAAAACCGTTTATTATTTAAAACTCAGAGACAGATGTAATATCTTTGGTAGAAAAATGTTTTATTAAAAGCTAACTTGATGCTGTGAACTGAGAGATTGGCATTTAGAATCTTAGGCAAGATCTTCATATTTCACATATGTAAATATAAATCAAATATTTTCTCTGTTGTTATCAATTCAATAAAAATTCAAGTCATATTTAATGAGAGGCAGAATTAAATTCTATGGTAAAAAAAGATGTGTCTTAACAATTGCTTATAAATAATACTACCTCTGTCCCATAATCGCTGGTACATTTATACATAAATTTCAAACACTAAATGTAACAACTATTATGGGACAGAAATTATTTAATTTCTCAATTCTGTCCCATAATAGTTGTACATTTGCATATGATTTTCATACACTTAAATGTAATGACTATTATGGGATAGAAGTTGTTTGATTTCTCAGTTCTGTCCCATAATAGTTGTACATTTGCATATGATTTTTATATACTTAAATGTAACGACTATTATGGGATAGAAGTTGTTTGATTTCTCAGTTCTGTCCCATAATAGTTGTACATTTGCATATGATTTTCATACACTTAAATGTAACAACTATTATGGGATAGAAGTTATTTGATTTCTCAATTCTGTCCCACAATAATTATACATTTACACATAAATTTCATACACTAAATGTAACAACTATTATGGGATTTGATTTCTCTTTTTCTGATTTGCAATGATTTTTACACTTAAATGTAATATTAAGAAGTTGTTTGATTTCTCAAACATGCATAATTAACACAATTATTTGGGAAATCATACTTTTCATTCATACTTTATTATTACAACTTAGAATTAATTTTCTTGTATATCAATAATAATCACATCAAATCTAAAGTAGATACAATGTGCCAGTAATTACTGATGAATTAACCCCCCTCCCTCCCGCTGCAGTGATAGGTATAAAGTAAATAAAAGTAAAGCCGTTGGGGGTGGCCTAAAGTCGGTATCAACCATACAGCGGAAGTCTATCCCCTTTTCACAGGCCTAGACCAAGGAGATGGTTTTTGCATCTGAAGCAGTGTGCAACACCTATTATCAGCACCTTACTTTACTGCACAGATCCCTGTGCTACTCATGTGCTAAGTTGGCGGGGGCCGGTATCAAACCTGGAACCTTGTGGTTTCTAGGCGGATGCTGAGCTAAATTCATCACCATCATCATCAAGGTGTTCTGACAACACAGATTCCCTTGACTCTCTCTTGCCATCCATTCCCATTGGTCATCATTCTTGATAAGTCCTCTAGATGGCATCCAGTGTCCATACAGAGCTGATATATATATCTTTGCTGGCTGGCCAACACTGGTGTGTCTATGTGTGAGAGTCTATAGGAGAATGTTGCTTATGAATTCATTCTTACTTCTCTAGTAGTACCCAGTATATCTTGCTCATCGTACTTGGATAGTTTGTGAGATGGGAGGTAAGTGGCCATGTATCTGCCGTTTTGTAGGGTACTGTAAATTTCCTTATTAGCAAAATATATAAAACGAAGGGATTTTTATTCTAAACAGATTCACAATGTAATCTAATATCTGAGTATGGACATTCAGTTCAACTTTATATATAATTATGGATGTGAAATTTAACATTTTGAAAAAACATATGATGTTTGTTATGTGATTGCTGACAGATCTGTTTCGACCAAATCGATAAGTTGGTCTTCATCAAAGAGCGACATAGACGGGAAGAAAGATATCCGTTAAAAAGACTGTTTACAAAAAACGAACACTGAATTAAACCGCTGAAATTTTGAAAAATGCATGTTCTGTTTTAAAAATAAAATTTCAGCGGTTTAATTCAGCGTTCGTTTTTTGTAAACAGTCTTTTTAATGGATATCTTTCTTCCCGTCTATGTCGCTCTTTGATGAAGACCAACTTATCGATTTGGTCGAAACAGATCTGTCAGCAATCACATAACAAACATCATATGTTTTTTCAAAATGTTAAATTTCATACTGTCGGATTAATTTCCATCTATTTTTCATAATTATGGATGTGTGTGTGTGTGTGTGTGTGTGTGTGTGTGCGTGTGTGTAGATTCCTTGTGGAACATAGGGCTACAGTCAAACGCACTTCAGTGATGATGATTACGTTTCAGAAGCAAGTAGGATTTTATGATTGCTGGTTTTTAATTTAGAATTTTTTCCTTCTCTCAAATTGGTTTGCCTACCTACAAAGCTCAAAAGCCAAACGTGCACTTCAATAGTTGTGGAGAGAAGTGAGATGAATTTAGACATTTCTTAAGAGTACGAGTGTGAAGTGAAATGCAAACAGCTTTGTCTAGGATTTGAACATGACTTGTTATGTTCATTTTCTATAGCACTGAATGAATCAAGTATCCAATAGGCACCCCAGCTGGGAGCCACTTCAAAAATGAACACCTTTTGCTTTTCACCGCACACTTCTGGTTGTCGTACAAAAGACACATAGAAAATTAACTTTATAAATTGTGTGATACCATTTCCGAACAATATCCTTTTATTTAAATAGACATAAAAAATATTTTGTAAATAAAAATTATTTTCATTTAAATAAACATATCTGTATTTCTCTTCTGATTAAAAAAAAAAACTATTTCAATATAAAAATGTGTCTTTCGTTTAAAGTTTTATAATAATAAAAAAATTCCTATTGAATTAACAACATGAAATAACTAATTTTTTAATTAAAATAGAAAACTATTTTAGTATAAAAACGTGTCTTTGGGTTGTAAATATACATGAAGAAACTTTTAAAAATTTACAGTGAAATTCTAATCCAAAAAAAATCGTCTGCTGTTTGTAAACAACAACTGGGAGTTTACGGTGAAAAGCAAAAGGTGTTCTTTTCAAAACAGCTCCCACTGGGGTGCTTATTGGTTACTTGGTCCCATTAAACATTACACTATACTTTCATGTAAAATAATTATATAAATTTGTCTTTTATTTGGGCATGCATATAAAGATCAACTTTGGTGGCCATTAAATTGGATATTAGATCACATCCTATTTGTTTAGCTCAGTCGGTACAGCATCCGCCTAGGAACCACAAGGTTTCTGGTTTTGTACCGGCCCTCACCAACACAGCATATGAGTAGCACAGGTATCTCTGTGGTAAAGTGAGTTGCTGATGATAGGTGTGGCACTCCATCTAAGATGCATAAACAATCTTGGTCTAGCACTAGTAAAAAGGGGATAGATGTAGATTATTAGTTATCTCCCTTGGACTATTTCAGTAGAAGGAACTCTTTAGCTAAAGAGGAAGAAAGTTAATTGGCAACAGACTACATATACGACGATCATCCACATCAAGAGTATTCATAGGTGGTTCTTCAATAGACTCCCTCACTATCTTGCTGATACCGACTTTAGGTACCCTGACGACTTTACAATTGCAATTAAACTAAACAGTCTCATCATGGTGTAATGGTTATCAAGCTAGTCTCATAGATCCGTTACAACTGAAAATCGAGTTTGATCCTAGCTGGGTGCTCCATAATTGTGACCTTGTGTCAAATCCTACCCATAAAGAAAAGGAATTTTTTTTTTTACAAGTAAACAAATAAATAAGGGAAAGTACTCTATAATTAGCATTTAATAGTTATCTCCCCTGAGAAATTTTAATAGTTATCTCCCCTGAGAAATTATAATTATTAGAATTAACATAAATGAAGACCTACACATTATTATTAAGTTGTGAATTGGATTGGAAATTGATTTATTTTCTAAGTTAGTGCAATACTCTTAAACTGCTCTAACAAAAGTCAAACTACAATGTGCCATTTTTGTTGTGTTAGTAATACAAATATGCACAAATTGGATTGTTATTATATAGATGCTACATACATCATTTATCCATATATATATATATATATATATATTATATATAATATATTAATAATTTGAAGGCAATTACAATGCATATAAAAAATAAAAACAAAAAGATATTATTTTTATCTTATTGATTTTGAAGTATAAATATAATATAATAGTTTCTACTTTGAAATCGATAAGACAAAAATAACATCTTTTTGTTTTTATTTTTTATACGCATTGTAATTGCCTTCAAATTATTAATATATTATAACATACTTAACAATGCTTCAAGCATATTACCAATTACTTTTACATATATACAGTTACCTTTCTCACACATTTTTAACATGCATACACTTCTTTCTTTCACTCACTATCTCTTTATACTATATAATATATACACACACACATCTATGTATTTACACACACACACACACACACACACAGAATTTGTGTACACGTACATGCATATTGACATGTATATGTATATACATCCATCCATCTAATACTGATTCCTGGAAGAGTCTGGTCTTTTTCTATCTTTGTTGCTCGTTCTTGTTTCAGGTGAGAGGTCTTACCAGTGTGAGGAATGTGGCAAAACATTCCTTCATCAGCGTTATGTCAACGCACATGTTCGTCGCATTCACAATATCAGCAGACCTTACAAATGCGAATATTGTACAAAGGCGTTCGCTCACAACTGTCACCTGACTGAACACATTGCTATGCATTCCAGAGAGAAGACTTGAATGGATAGCAATGTCTGGTCACCTTTCCATCCAAAAAACCTTCATCGATAGAATTTAAGCCCAACCCATGTGATTCATCTACAGAAGTGTGTCAATTTTTTGGCTAACAAAAAAAAAAAAAAAAAATGAAAAAAAAAAATGAAAAAAAAGACTCATTTCAAAATTGTTGCTCTTTTTTAATCGGGAGAAACTTCTCCTCCCCCCTGTTTCATGACAAAAACTTATTCAAGCATTATATATTCCTGGTTTCCAATTGTTCCACAGAACGGTGCAATGTCATAAAATAGATCCTGGTGAAAGAATGTTTGCTTCTTTGTCAAAAAAAGGGAAAGAAAAAAAAAAAAGAAAGAAAGAAAAAAACAATTTTTATTTTTTTTTGTGAATTTTGATTTATCATTTTTTTTTTTAAATCTTTTTTTTTTTTTTTTTTTTCAAAGCTCATTCTGTAATGAAAGAAAAAATAGACTAAATATTATTCTACTTTTATCGAATATTATTTTCAGTTGTAAATAGACAACTTAAAAATTGACTGCACCAGTCAGAGTTAAAGAAAAAAAAAAAATGAAATGAAAAAAGATCTGTATTTACAGAGGTTTGTTTTGTACTTGACAATCAACTGAGTTAAAATTATTTATCTTTACACTAACTGTAAAGTATAACTATATATATATATATATATATATATATATATATATATATATGGAAGTAAAAAGATGAAATCAATTTGACAGTATGTGGAGAAAAGTAAACAAACATGGGATTTAGTACTGGATGGATGTTTATTATCGGTAGTGATGTCGACGTTATAACGTTTCGGTTTGTTATACCTTCTTCAGGACAGTGGACTGAGTTCTTGCCGTTTTCATCCTTCAACACAAGAACTCCGTCCACTGTCCTGAAGAAGGTCTAACAGACCAAACCTTATAACGTCGACATCACTACCGATAATAAACATCCATCCAGTATTACATCCCATGTTTGTCTACTTTTCTCCACACACACACACACACATATATATAAGTTAAAAGAAAGGAAATGAATCCGACGGTATGAGTATAGATAAAAGGATATGAAAACACCACAAAATGCTGTTAAAGTGAAAACATTTTATAACATATTCATAGCTGATATTGAACAATATTTCGATTTTATAAAAATCATCTTCAAAGCTTGTTTATACTCCAGCCTTATCAATAACGGAGACAAAAGTCATGATGACTTTTGTCTCCGCTCTTAACAACACGGAGTATAAACAAGCTCTGAAGATGATTTTTATAAAATCGAAATATTGTTCAATATCAGCTATGAATATGTTATAAAATGTTTTCACTTTAACAGCATTTTGTGGTGTTTTCATATCCTTTTATCTATACTCACACACACACATATATATATATATATATATATATATATATATATATATATATATATATATATATATAAATTTACTTAAATGTGTTTGTTAGTATATAATATAATAGTATAATGTAAAACTTATATATTTTTAAAATTCATTTATTTTCATTAGTGTGTGTAAATCAAATGCAGTGAATGTAAATGTAGTTTTGTTAAATTCAATAGTTGTATGAAAAATATTTATTAATTTTGATTAATCAATGTAGTAATTGTAATTTATAGTTAAAGTAATCATCATCAGAAACGGATTTGCTATAAAAAGATTTAAAAAATATTGACACAAAAAATAACTAATTTCTTTTCATTATATTTTCACAAAATAAAACCTTGAAATTATGATTTCTACTAAGTGTAGAATTATTTGATATTTATTTCAGAATTATTTAACTAGTATTAATATCAAGAAAAATACTATATTGATTTTCAGCACCTGGCTAACATTTATAGCTTTACTGGTGATTTGTGTCTTAAAAAAAAAGAAAAGAAAAAAAGAAAAAAAGAAGAAGAAAAATGAACACATTTAGTTTACAAGATTTTGTTATAAGAAATATTTTATCAAATTGGTAAATCCTAAATGTTTTTGAATAGTAAATAATTAGGAAACTTCTCCAATGAATAGCTAGCTGAAAATGTTCTAAATCTCTATCTGTTAAATTAATGAATTACAAAATTTGAAGTAAATTGAATTGAATTACAAAATTTAAATGAATTAAATTGATGATTTACAAAATTTAATAATTGAATAAGATAAAATAGATTCTTAAAATTGCTAATAAACATTACTGATTTGTACCAGTAAATGTAGTTAATCAGTACTAAAAAATCTACCTGTACTGATTTTGAGTAAAGTAGTTATACTAATTACAATTTATACTATGAATATTAAATAGTCAATGCATTATTATTTAGTATTAAAGTATAGTAACTTAAACTTTCATAAAACCAATTCGTAAATTTAGAAATGATATATAAATTATTAAAAGTAATTTATG
>CM042158.1:96196475-96243975 GCA_023376005.1 Doryteuthis pealeii | reverse complement strand
ACACACATACATTATTCAATTCATAAATATTCCTTAATCAAAAATGCATTTTTTAAGCCTTTGACATAACATTTTTGTTTGTATCATGCTGTCTTTAAAAAGTTTAAATAAATAAAAATAAAAGATGTAAAATAAATATCACATTTATTATCTATTATTTTATTTTCTGCAATATCCAAAGTCCATTTTTATAAAGATTAATTAATAATTTATTAATATAATTTGAAAATTTACTCCTTGAGCCAAAATACCTTTTTATTTTTATTTTTAGTATATTATTATTCATGTAAATCTTTATTAGACATTTTTTTAAATAGCAAATTGATTGAAGGTTTTTGAAAACTTTAACTGTTTACACAATAAATTATCACTGAACATTTCTAAAAATTTAATTTAAGAAATATTTGCAACATTCCAAACAATTCTCTTCTATTCTTTCAGCTCTGATATTCAATTCTACAATGAGAAATATGAACTTTCTTTTTTGAAAAAGTGATGCCTATAGATATTAAGACATTTTCTTTAATAAATAACATTATTCACCAGGCAAAGAGAAAATGGTAATTATAATGTGTGAGGTAAAAATGGTGATTCAGTCATATTGTAATCATAGTTAGTTTCACTTATTTCATCCTTTTATATTCCTCAGTTAAATGTAGAGGAACTGAAAATAATCAAGGAATATCTTAACACTAAGAATATTTATCATTTTAAATTTATTTAGTTCTCACATAAAAATTCACTGAATATTTAACAATATTTTTCTACTTTTGCCCACTGACTCCAAATCAGTTTGTATTAGAATGAAAATTTGTAATTTTTTAAAATATTTGACAACCTAAAATCTTTGAAGGAACAAACTGGCTTCTTGCTTAACCAGAGATAAAAAATACTTTTTCTTTTCCTAATGAATGTCTTCTTTTTATTTTTCACTTATTTTCTTTTATTAAAGGCAATCTTAAACATTTGCTTCAGTTTGATGATTAATATTTTCAGTATGTTTGTCTTCTATAAACGTTTCTCATTCTAAACTAAATAATAACATTTCACTGGGTAAGTTCTTTTAATTCTGAGTGAAATTAATCTGTTTAACATTTTATTCTGAATGAGTTTCATAAATATTTTTGTTTCTTTACTCATAAAGTTATTAAATACAAATAGATTGTTTTTAGAAAGAAAAAAAATGTAATGTTAGGATTTGCTATTTAGAAATAAATTAAATAAAGCTGATTTTCTTGACACACAAAAAATTTCCAAAAATCTTTTAACTACTTTTAATTACATATATTTATTTTATTCATTTATTTCTTTACACAAGTAAAAAAAAAAATCCATTTTATTAACAATAATTATTAACATAATTATTTTGCTGAATATTCTAATTTTAATTGATATTTTAATTTTTATCTCAGTTGAAATGAAGTTAAAATGTTTTATAAATGTAAAAAAAAAAAAAAAAGAGGAAAGATAAGGAAGAATTAAAAAAATAAAGAACTGTTAAAATTATTTCTAATAACAAATTTTATGTTTAAGTTAATTTTGTTATTCTACTGTAAATTGCTGATAAAACTCTTTGGGAATTACGTCAAGCATATGGTTTTGTATCTGATGCTGTTTGGAAAAGAAATGAACAATTTTAAATTTAGATGTCAGCCATTTTTGTTCAAAGAACCTAATATTTCCAGTTTTATTAAATATGTTATATTTTCAAATTAAAAAAAAATTATGGTAATGAAAAATGATGGTGTCGTTTTTAAGGGATCATGGGGATAGTTAACGTTAGTTATGGTGGTGGTATGGGATCTTCCTCTTATATCTGTGTGTATGAGTTTGTGGTGTGCGTGTGGTGTGTGTGGTGTGCGTGTGTTATTTGTTGTTGTCACTTGCCTTTGTTAATCTAGAGATTCTATCTACAAAGGCACTGTACCAATCTGTTCTCTTTTAGGGGCAGAGGGTGGCCACCTGACAAAACGACAGAAAAGAGAATTTGGGGTAAATGAAACACGCAATGCTACTCCAAAGAGACCCTGTAGGGATGGCACTCTACCAAGATGGTGAAACAAAGCCAGCCGTTCCCTGTGACAGCTGACTGAAGTTTGCATGACACTCTGCACCCAGCACGCACCAACATGGCTGTGACGCTTACTCCGTCTTGGATCTCGAGCAAAAAAGGTTGTGCTTAATAAATCAAATCCATTTTATGACAATAATTAAAAGGTACAAACATTGTTGAAAGTTAGTTATCATAGATAGGACTGTATAAGAATTAGTGCTTATAAATTCTGTTAAAGTTACATTCGTTTAAACAAGATTTTATATTCTTCATGTGAATTATTTTTTTCTTTATATGACTTCATAGCTTAACAAAATTAATAATTGCCGGTTAAATCGAACTTAACGGACCTAAACTCCATCGTCATATGTCACCCCGCCAAAAGAAGAAAAAATACCAAAAATCAGGGAATTAATAAAATTTAATGAAATTTTCAATGTTGATATATTAATGAGTTAACTTTGAACCATGTATCTTTGAGAATCTGTGTTACACCTCAAAGATACATGGTTCAAAGTTAACTAACCTGAAGAAATGTAAAGATCTTTAAATAAAATAAAATAACTGGTGCATTATATCTTTTATTCATTAATATATCAACACTGAAAATTTCATTAAATTCGGTTAATTCCCTGATTTTTTTTTTATTTTCTTTTGACAGTGTGACATACGATGGTGGAATTTAGGTCCGTTAAGTTTGATTTAACCAATGATTGCTTATTCTTTGACATCAGAGATGGCAGAATTTTAGATTTAAGAAAGTTGTATACAATTCACTCATTCCTGGATTAGAAATTATTTTTAATTAAATCTTTGATTCATAATCATGAGATAGTATTGTAGTACAAATATATATATATATATATATATATATATATATAGTTGTAGAAAAAAAAGACAGTCCTGACGAGTTCTTTCTAAGGTCAAAACCACGGTAGACACAAAAAAAATGTTCTACTACTATTAATGCTCTAATAATATATTGAGCACTTTGGATAAATTACTAATGCCACTGAAATGGAAATGCTAAAGTGGCAATCAGATATTATATATATATATATATATATATATATATATATATATAGTATTAATGACATCAAGAAATAATGGTCCCATACCGGTGTGTACTTGGTAAAGTACTGTTGCAAATAACTTAACAATTATCAATGCAACTTTGACCATACATGAAGGCCATACAAAGTTTTCTTGTACAAGAAATATTTCAATTACCTTCATCTTCATAATAGTCATAAGTAAAAACACATTTATATATTATATAAAAAAACTTTTTTTTAAAACCCAGAATTCAATAGGATATTCTGAAAAGAATATATAAATTTGTAAGCTATAGGTAGACATAAAAAGATTTACTTTTTTTAATAAGCTATATAAGTAATTAAGTGTAACTTTTTTTTCTCATAGATTCAGACTTTTTTTTAAAACGCAGAATTCAATAGGATATTCTGAAAAGAATATATAAATTTGTAAGCTATAGGTAAACATAAAATGATTTACTTTTTTTAATAAGCTATATAAGTAATTAAGTGTAACTTTTTTTTCTCATAGATTCAGACAATTCTATCAGACCACAATTTGTGTTATTTCTCTTGTTCATCTATTGTTTGTTATTAACTGTCTTTGTATTCATAAATGCATATACCATATATTCATATAGCCATTTAATATCTACCTACCAATACGTATCAAATGTATGCTCTTTGTGGTGTGTATATAAACCAGCCTTTCACTTCTTTTTGTGTAATTGTTCAATAAATAAAGTCAATTCTATCACTTTGGTCAGAGCACAAAAAATCTCACACAGAAATTCTCTTTAACAATTTAATCTTCTTAAAATCACAAATAAAAATAAAATAATAAACATTTTAATAGTTCAAAATTGATTCTCTGATTTTTTATAATAAAATCGATGCACAAGTATTTAAATATTTATTAAAATGCTGAAAATTAAGAGAGGATTGTTTACCATATCAAGAGTAAATGAATGTTTGGTGATAATAGTTTATGATTTCTTTATAATTCTTCCTTTAAAAAAATGTTTAAGAAATTTAAATCCAGTTGCATGCAGCTTCTTTATAATTATTAATCTTGTGAATTCAGCTTTTTTGAAAAATGGTGGATTGAGGGGGTATATATAAAATAATTCTTGTTGACATGGAAAAAGGATTTACTTTTTCTTAATAAAAATTGTCGGCAAATTATTTATTTTCTCTTAATCAAAAAATTGATAATGCAAAACTTTAATAGTGTTTGGGAGAATATGTGCTTTTAATTTTAGTCAGACCTAATTTTTTGAAAGTTAATTCATTTATGGTTAATTAGGCGGGATTTAAACCATCGATTAACCATAAATGAATTAACTTTCAAAAAATTAGGTCTGACTAAAATTAAAAGCACATATTCTCCCAAATACACTGTCGGCTGAAAATAACTAAAAGTTGTTTACATTTTAATAGTGTTTGTAGTTTTATATATTTTGACTTTTGTATCTTTATAATCTAATTTATGCTAAAGCCATGAGTAAAAAGAAATGAATAATATTCTTAAAAATGCAAAAAAAGGGGATTCAATTAAAAACATTTCTCTTATAATTAAATCAAACATTAATGAGAGGAAAGTATATTAACCTCTAAATTTAGATATGTCTGGTCAGTGAATAAGTAGTTACATTCCGTTTTATACTGCTTAGAAAAATATCTTTGAATGCAAACATATTTCTCACAACAAATTATCCAAAATGGTATTTTTTTTTTATCCAATACAATTGAAGCTTTTAAACAATGTTTAAGATGTCAGATTCATAATAGGTTCTACTTTAAAAGAGAATATTAATAAATTAAGTTGAACGTTTTAACGAGTTATCTCCCTTGAGTTGTCTGTCGATTTATCATGGACAAAAAAAAAAAAAACGTTTCTGTAATTTTTTTCCAGAAAGAAAACAATAAATAAGTTACGGTCGCATTTCTTTTCTTATTTTTAAGAACACAAACAAACAAACGAGAGAGAATTTAAATATATTTATCTTCAAATGAAAATGTCATTCATTAAAATGAGCGCCAACATCTTATCTTTTGGAAGTCATTCGGAAGTTTTCATGTCAATATATATAATTTTTTTCCCCTGAACAAATGATAAAATATTCTATTCATGTATGTTGCTGCAATTTTTTTCTTTCCCCTCCCCAACTTGGCTATAAAAGTATACTTGGAAAAAAATAAAATTTCTGGTAAATTTGGTCTGAACAAAATAGTTCCTCTTGAAAATTGCTCCATTTTTCTACTGTAAAAGCTATTAGTCTGCTTCAGTTATGTAACACAGTCATGTTTATGTGGCTTTTGCTCCTCATGTTGCGTTTGCCTCAGTTTTTATCTAGAAAGAATTTTTGAGTTTGAAAACATTTTATGGTTTAACTCTTTTCTTCTAATTGACAATTTTAAAAATATTTTCAGAAATTTTTTTAGATTATTTTAAGTAAAATTAAAATTGAGATGTTATTTGATTTTCAGTTATTATTATCATATCAAAAATTCCTTTTCATTCATTTTTATTATTATTATTATTATTATTATTATTATTATTATTATTTTGAATTCATTTTCCTACTTTTATATCAAAGTCTTGTAGCTTTATCATCTATGAAGATAAAGCTGCTTTCCGTTTATAGAAATATACGGAGAGCATAGACTTTTTTTTTCCTGTGGTCATTTTCCAATAACTGTGATATATGCTGTGGATTTCTAGAACAAATAAAGAAAAAGTGATAAAAAAAAAAAAAAAAAGAAAAAAAAGAAAAAATAACTAAGCAGACAAGATTCTGATGACAAGGTGATGTTTGAAGGAATTTATTCTTTAAAAGTTGGAAGGTAATTTGGGCCAGGCATTTATCACCAGAATAATAAATTTAAAAAAAAAAAAAAAAATATTCACTCATGAATTGGGAAAAAAAATCGAACTTGTTCTGTTTAATTCTAAAGAAATACTTAAAATATTAAAATCTCATATATTTTCTTTTTTGTTGTGATTTTTTTATTGTCTGTCCATATTTTTTTTTTTTTTTAAGTCAAGAAACATAACTGTTGCTTTGAGTTGGAAATAAAAAGAAATAAAAATGAACTGATGTTTTTCTTTGTCATCTTGAAGGAATTTATCATTGTTTAAATTTTTTTTATTTCCAAATTGTATAAAAAAAAAAAATTTTTTTTTTTTCCTCTACCCAATTTTCAAAACGATTTGTTGTGACTTCTGACCTCTGCTCAAGAAACCTGATTGTACTGCTGCAACGAGAAGACTGAAGAAAAAACGTTCAGTTTTCTTTACAATTTCTGTATAATTGATTTTTCTTTTTGTTCAACTTGTACATTTTTTACTATTTTGTGTTAGATGTTTGTATTTTCTTTTCTCCAAACATCTTTTGCCATTTTAAAAGGGCTGACATTTTTTTGTAAGATGAAGCCTACAGTTTAAAAAAATATTCATTCCTCCATTAGGTTCTTTTTTTTTTTTTTTTTAAATCTATTGTAGTAAAACTGTTTCATGTGACCAAATTGCTAAAAAACAAACAAACAAAAAACAAAACAAAAATCAAACAAACGTGAATCAAAGAAACAATTTTCTGTCTCTTTCTTTCTGTTATTTGTATTGAATTTGTATTATACCAGTTTAATATTAGTCAAAATTTATAATCTGTGATGACAACATCAAAGATATCCATAAACAAGAGATATTAGTCCAGGTTAAAAGCTCTGTAAGGGTAACCCAAAGTCAAACATTTCAGATCTTATTTTTCCAATGCAGGCATCATTGGGGAACAAGAAAAATTATTACTTAGGTGACCCGAGTTCTTTGTTTATCAAAAATGACTTGATTTGGCATTAAATGACCTGAAAAGGGTTGATATGCTGTAAAACAAAAAAACAAAAACAATTATATATGGTAGACAAATTTACCAGTCTCCAATTACATACTTCCTGCTAGATCACCGAAGTTAAGCAGCAATAAGCCTGTACAATACATAATTGGGTGACCATATACTGTAAGTAAGTTGAATCCTCTGTTTATCAAAAATGATTTGATTTGGCATTAAATGACCTGAAAAGGGTTTTATATGCTGTTAAAAAAAAAGAAGAAGAAAAAAAAAAGAAAAATTTGGGTAAATGGGCCAGGCTTTCACATTCCCCAATGATACTTCCATTGGGAAAATAACGTTTGGCTTCGGGTTATCCTTACCCTGCTTTTAATCTGGACTAGCTATTTGGTTGATATTTCTATTGCTACACTAATAGTAAACAAAAAAAAAACAACAACAAAAAAACATGAAAAAAAACCCCAAAAACTTTTTATCTTATGTTTAGTGCTTGTCTGGGAAGAATTACAATTTTGGTCAGTCTAATCTTGGCATCGTTTCATACCAATCTCATTGTCTTCAATGTTGATGGCTTCTTTTGATGCCAAATTTAATTGATGCTTGGCTATGTTAGCTAGCGGCAAATGAGCTCACCAGAACATTTCTTCTCTTGGACCACCTGAAACATTTGACCACCCCACCCCCTTTTTTTTCTCTTTCTTCATCCTCCAAATTCCAATTCCAAAGTTGGTAAGAACTCAATTCAACAATTCCTGACTCTTTGATTTTTTTCTCTCTAATCGCCAAGGACACTAATATTAAGGCCACTGATATATTTTCCAAGCTCACTTGTCAAAGCAATGTTCAACCACAAATTCAGAAAAATATCAGACCATATGACCTTTAGGCACCCCTTTTCCGATCTCATTTCATAAGGACATTTTTTTTCATTTACACCGCCAAAATCCGGTTGTTTAACAGATGATTTTTAGAGGTTTTTTTTTTTAATTATAAAGCTAACCCCTAACCCTAACCCCTAACAAACAACCGGATTTTGGTGTTGTAAATGAAAAACGTCCTTATGAAACGAGATCGCAAAAGGGGTGCCTAAAGGTCATATGGTCCAAAATATCTAACTTTCAGTTTTGTGAGGAAAAGTTGGTGTGAGATATGATTCAATGTTCTTTTTTTTTTTTTTTTTTTAAAGAAACAACCAAACACCATTCGATCAGTGTTTGATATTCTAAGTGATATATTGTCCACGCACGTCTAGTGATATCATTGATAATTGTGATATTATTCAGTGCAAAATCTGGTGCTACACATGTCTGTACCATTTTGCTTTGCACATATTTTAGTTCTGTGAGACGTTGTATTGCCGCTAAATGTCACAACGATTTTATCTTTGATAATTTGGACCCACAAATTTGCACATATCAGTAATTTAAGATTATTTTCAATTCATGGCAGTTTTGTATGCAACGTAGAAATTAGAACTCCCAGTGATGAGATTGATTTTGTGATTCCCCCCCCTCTCCTACCCCCCATTTTAGCTGTCTATTAATGCTCATGACTGTGGCTACACATTTTCTGGACAGGCACAAAAAAAAAAAAAAAAAGAGGTTGGCTAGTGTTGTAACTGTTGTCCTTATTAAAAAGGGGTTTTAATGAAATGGAATCGAATTATCTAGTCATCATTTCCAAGGTATCCTATCATGGTGTAATTGTTAGCGAGCTAGTTTTGTAGAAAACAGAGTTCAATCTTTGTTGGATGTCGCATAAAAAAAATCCTCACATTAAAAAAAAAAAAAAAAAAGACCCTGTATTAATTCGGCCAGGGAAATTATTAATACCTTTTTTTTTTTTGGTCATCTTTTCCATCCCGACTTGATAATTAGAAAAACACAAATGCATTTTGCAGTCAACATTAAACAAGTTTGTAAAATAGTTTGTTTGGGGAAGTGGATAAATTTTTTTCCGTGAATAGTTGTTTCATTCATAATGACAATTACCTTATATACTTGTGTAATGAACAACTTTTTATGATCAATTTTTCATCTCCAAAACAAGGGGTCGATTATTACACTAGATATGTTTTTGAATAGGGGAAACTTACCTGTGTTCATTACATGCAATATATGATAAAAACACCTTTTTTGTGGTTAGAAATTAGGGGTTATACATTACTAGAGTATATTTGGTATATTATTATTATTATTATTATTATTATGTAATATAATGATAATATTATAATAATGTTATATAATATAATGATAATTAAATTTATCCAGTAGTTTTATTTTATTCATGTGACTAAAATGCATTGATATATATATATATATGAGAAGAAAAAATGGATATGAAATCTGACAGTGTAAAGAAAATATATAGTTTAGTAAAAAACAATAAAATAAGTCAAAGATTGACTTACATATAGCCGACGCTAAAGTGTTTCAGTTTTAATAAAAACCATCAACAGGGCTTAAATGATATAAATTCATATAAAAGGAATGATGTAATATATATATATATGTATATATATATATACACTGGCCAAGTTGCTTAAGAAACCAAGTTAAAACTACAGTAAGTATTGTATTTTAAATATAAAATAAATTATCCGTGCTGTTGTGTTACACCAACACAAGCCAACCATATATAATGCCTAAATGTCTAAATACAAGTCTCTAATTTTATACTTCATCTTATTTTAATATTTTCAAATGTTCAACTTAGTTGTAATTTTAAAAAGAAAAAAAAAGTAGAAATATATTTAAATAAAAATCCCTCAAAATCTTTTTGTGGTGGAAGACATACAAAAATATTTCAAAATTTTCTTCAAGACTTAGAATAGAAACAATTAAGCTCCTTGTCATCAAACAAGAAGAATATTACTGTATATACTCGTGTATCCTGCGATTTTCTGAGATCTAAATTTTAGCTTAATATATGTGAGATACAAGCTTTGTGTGTGTGTAAAAAAGTTGGCCAAGACTAGGCCTAGACCAACAGGTATGCCTACAATTTCCAGCAGCAAAAGGTCTCAGAAAATCACTTGATACGCAAGCACATACATTATATCAATTCTGATTTCCATTTGAAAATTACTGAAATGTTTTTATATAAACAAATATTAACCAATTTTCTTTAATTTTGCATTTGTTTTTTTTTTTGTGGAAGAATATTACAGATATTTAACTTTTAATTCAATATTTTTGCATTTTCCCTAAGGCAACAATAACTTATGAAAAGACAATTTTTATCACTAAAGTTCTATAAGTTTAAGAAAGAATATAATATATATATATATATATATATATATATATATATATATGTGTATGTAAAAGGAATGACTTACCGGTAAATATATTGCGTTGGTCTCAATATTTGGTTGGAATAAGTGTTACTCGGATGAGTCACCATTATAACAAATATAAAGTGCTCAATACGTAAGTAGAGTGGATTTATTATTATAGTGTATACAGAAATAACCTACTCGAGTTTCACCATAAGGATCTTCAGGATTAAATCCACTAAATTAATCAATATATATATATATATATGTATATGTATGTGTGTGTGTGTGTGTGTTTGTGTGTGTGAGAAGAAAAAATGGAAGTGAATCTGACAGTATGTAATATTGTAAAAAATTGAAAAAAAACAAAAAAACACAAGTTTATAAACGAATAATGTTTATTATGCCTACGCTGCAATGTTTTGGTCTGTTTCGATAGACCTTCATCAGGGCTTTTGTTGGTTTAAGGAAAAATAAATTATTACTGAAAATAAAAAGTCTGCGAGCCTCTGTTTTTGGTGTGTTGGGATTCTTTTTGTCGATCTTCAAATGTGAGGAAGAAAAAATTTATTTAAAATTGTTGACTAACATCGGCATCTTTAAATTTTTTAACTGAAACACTGCAGCGTGGGCGAAATAAACATTATTCATTTATAAACTTGTGCTTTCAATTTTTTACAATATTACATATACATACATATATATATACATATATTTCAAGCAGAAACTAAATGGATTCTAAAATTACAAACTCACGTGAGGGGACTGAACGCTGACATCGGAATACTCTGTTATCATAAATTTTTTACAGACGCTGCCGCTGTCAATAACAACAGAGACAAAAGATCCGTTGAACAGGAACAACAGTCATTTGATAAAGGGTATCTAACGAACCCGAAAATTTATGATAAAAAATAATAATAAAAAAATAAGTGAATCCAATACTCCATAACATAATTTCATTTATTTTTAGATGCTTCGTAATAACACCCAACTTAAAAAAAACATTAAAATATATATATATATATATATATATATATGTATATATTATATATCCCCATGCACACACACAAATTCTCTAGATTACAACTTTAAGAGTTATATAATTTTTTTTTATTGAATATGATAAAATTTTTGTTGACTTCCACCGAAAACAAAACAAAAATCCTCAACACATTAATTGACTGCTTAGCAATAATTAGTTAATAATTATGATTACAGTTTATTATTTAATAATATTGCTGCCCCCCCCTCCTTTTTGCTATGTGTCCTCATTCTGTGTATTGGTTGGTTTTAATCAGATACATTTGCTATATTTGAAATCTTTTCTTTAAAAAAACAAAAACAAACCCAACATTTTTTGCTTCCGTTTTCTAAGTGGTCTCCAAGGCTTTTAGCTTGTGGGTGCATCAGACCAATCAGTTGTTCATGTAGAACTTCACTTGCTGTTCAAAAAAAAAAAAACAACTTTTTTTTGTATTGTTTCATTGTATTCAATTACTTTTACTTATATTGGCCTCTACTTTTGTGCTTTGCTGCTTCAATAAATATATTGCTACTGAATTTGGGTTTTGTCTTTTCATTCGTCACACACACAAAAAAAAAAAATCATTTTTCACCTTTTTTTATCAAAAGTTAATGTCTTTTTATTTGTAATATCACTGGAAAATGATATTTGTTCATTTTCTGAATATAAAATCAATATTTAACTCTTAACATCTTTCACTAGCATGAGACCAAGGAGATTGTTTTGGCATCTTAGGTGGAGTGCCACACCTACCATCAGCTCCATACTTTACCGCACAGACCCATGTGCTACTCATATGCTGAGTTGGCGAGGACCGGCATCGAACCTGGAACCTTGTGGTTTCTAGGCGGAAATGAAAATATTTTTTTTTGTTTTTACAATAATTTCTCTCATATATGATCAGTTTTTATATATCAGTTCTTAGAACGGAGAAATTGCAAAAGCACCTTTAACGTGCAAGATTATCAGGAATAGGTGAACACCTTACAAAGTTATCCAGAAGATTGTCCTGCATAGACCAATTAGTTAGTATGAAAGTTGGGATGGATTGCTGCTTGGGCAACAGCACATCCTTCATATCAACCCGCCAAGGCTACGTAGTTTAAAAAAATTCCATTTGGACACTACTCCATCGTCTTTCAAAGATGGAAATATGCCAACAGTATGAAGGTGGTTCTCACTGGGTGGATGCTCCATAACTGCCTTATATACTGTCGCCCCGAGTTCAAATCCTGGATGTGGTAATTGCATTTCACTTAGCGCTAATACCCTTGGGAAAGGTATGAATCCTACTCCCCCTCCAGCTATGGATAAATAGTAGGGCAGACCGGGCTCTTTAACCTTGGTTAGGCAACCAGTCTAGGAGAAGGAAAACTCTGAATTCAAAACCTGTTGAACTCCGCTTAAGAAATAGACCTTGTGTCGTATCCTGCTCGTGCGGAGGAGTTGGTAAATATATATATACTGAAGCTATTCATTTTGGTTTAAAGTTTTGTTAGGTACAGAACTAACAAAAATAGAGTTGCTCCCCTTGATCAGTAGAGGGCTTTTGGGAACCCAAAAGTGGGGTTTCTGCCATGACACTTTTGGATTGGGGTTTGTACTGAGTGGACGCAGCTTACAACACGTGTGAGCTAGTTAAGTCACTTTTAGGGTAGAAGCATTCTCTACCATGTGTTAAATAAAACCTTGTTAATTTTCCAACAACCTGGTCTTGCATTTTCATTCAGTGTTCTGTATTAATTAATTATTTAGCCAAGGTGACGACACTTATAAGAAATAACAATTTGGTGGATAAGCGACACCAGATAATTAGGAAATACATCTTTGCATTTCATCTTGGAGGATTTGGATGGTCTCATTTTTAACCAGAGGGGGTTGCCAGAAGATAACAGACAGAAGTTTAAGATTTTTGAGATGAGGCTTGATAACTAGTATTATCTGCATTATTCGGACTATTGTCCTCATTTTCATTGTTATCTGTATGTTTCGGCCGATGTGCCCTGCGGCCTTCTTCAGGTATTTCTTGTCGAACTCGGGAACCTTCTTGTCGTAATCGGGAGCCATCATGGAATTTTGAATCTAACCCTTTATTCAGTCCACGGGGGTATCCTGTTCTCATTCTGCTAACCATAGCTGGGGTAGAGGCGTTAAGCTGTGTTAATTATTATTCTATGTTACTGCTGCCCCTGACCAGGATTGAACGTGCAGTCCAGAGATAACTGTCACTTAGAACTGTCTTAACCTAACTCCTTTATCCACTAGGCCATGTGTCCAATTGGAGAGATAACAATGAAGATGAGGACAATAGTCAGAATAACGCAAATGAGACTAATAATCAAGCCTTATCTCAAACATTCAGAGAAATAGACTCTTGTTTGTCAAAACTTCTTTGAGAGTTTCCCTTGTTCATTCTCTTTTCTCCTAACCAACAACCAAGTCTAACCACGATGAAATGTCGGTTAAAAAATTTCAATTTAAAAATTTGTCTCGTTTCCCTTTTAAATGATTAGGAAAGAAGGCCAGTTAACCTATTTCTACGAAGTGTACAGTAAATGTCAGAGTTGCTTCCTTTATCCATCATCCGAAACGTTGTGCAGATAACAATGAAGATGAGGACAATAGTCAGAATAATGCAGATTAATACTAACAAGAGTATTAACATATAAATTAAGTATTTTGATTTTATATTATCATTAAGGTACATCTTCAATGCAATTGTTTCTAAGTACATGCAGACCGTCTCAAAATCAAATCCTCTTTTCTCTTAGAATCAGCAGGTATCTGAGTTAACACACCAGTTGTGTATCCTGTCCATTAGGACAGGAGAGATACACCCCACATACATTCTGTGTAGCAGTTACATGAGGGATTTTCCAAACAAGTAAGTGATAACTTTTATTCTCTATTCAGTAGCCTCAGAACTATTTACAAAGACTCTTATACGATTAGGGCATTTCTGCTATACACATTGTATAAGCACCTCTTTATATTCTTCTATCCTGTTTGTCTAATTTCTGTCTGCATTTACTCATAGAATAAAGTCTATTTGTGGTTATTCCCTATAAGTCTAACATAAACAAAGCAGAACCACTCTTGACTGATAAATTATTTATTTTCCCATTAAACTAACCCGGTCTTCTTTTTTCCTTGTAGATCAATAAATAAATAAATAAATTTATCAGTCAAGAGTGGTTCCCCTTTGTTTATGTTAGACTTATAGGAAATAACCCTATTTGCTATCACTTTCGTTTGGATTTGTTATATATTATACTAAAATTAAACCAAAGGAAGATTGTGTTTCATCAATTTCCTAATCAAAGGAAAAAAATCCACCCACATCCCCTTGGGCGTTTAAAAATATTCAATTAAACTTTTATTTTAAATTAACTGAAATATAATTTTTTTAAATTAATACTTAACCAATCAAGGAATTGAATATTACTTCGATAAAGTCAAGGGATCTATGTGACACTATGGTTAAGTGGGAACATGGTCAGAAAAAGAAATATTACTTCGATAAAAACAAGGGATCAAGAGATGGAATCCCCATGACATAGTGGCTAATGCGCTGAACTATGACATTGTAGTAAGCGAGTTCAAACCCCAGTTGTTGTGCTATTATGTTCACTTCTGCCCTACTATTTACCCATAGCTGGAGGGAGAATTGGATTATACCTTTGCCAAGGGTATTAGTGCCATGTGAAAGGCAAACAGCTTCATCCAGAAATTGAACTCGGGTCGACTAACCATTAGACCACGCACCTCTCTCCCCATTATATACCCAAAAAAGTATTACCGCCAATAGATTAAAACATCAGAATCTATCATTAGTTTTTTTTTTTTTGTAGAAAACTTATCAAAATAATCTTTGTATTATTTGGATTTTTTGGACGACTGTCCTCATCTTAATTGTTAAATACACACCGTTTCGGCTGATGTGCCCTCCGGCCTTCTTCAGGTGTTTCTTGTTGAAATGTGGAACCTTCTCATTGACCCTGGGAGCCTTCACGGAACTTTGAACCAAACCCTTTATTCAATCCACCATGGAAGACTGTTCTCATTCCACTAACCATGACTGAGTACAAGTGTTAAGCTATGTTAAGTATGGTGTTATTTTCGCCCCTGGTCAGGATTGAACCTGCAACCTACAGATGATTGTCACTTAGAATTGTATTAACTCATTATTATTGGCATTGCAGTCTCGGAAGACTATAATATAGTTTTTGTGGCCCTGAAGTTACAGCGCCACCTGTGACTGTGAAGTCCGATGTTTGAAAAACATTCTCAACCACAGACTTATATGTGAAGTCTGTTCCTGAAGATGTTGATGTATTGGTTTCTTGTTGCCGCTGCTTTTTTCTGGACCTCTTAGCTTCATGGTGTTGCACCAGGGTGGCTTCAGGCATGAACAGTACTCTACGGAGAGCCTGCCACCACTGAGGGTGGTCCTGAGCCAAATTTTCCCAGCTAGACGGGGCAATGCCAAAGCACCCGAGATCATTCTTATTAACTCAACCCTTATTTCCTATAAGTCTAACAAAGGGGAACCACTCTTGACTGATAAATTATTTATATATTTCCCCATTAAACTAAACCTAAACCTGTCTTTTTTCCTAGTAGAGCAATAAATAAATAATTTATCAGTCAAGAGTGGTTCCCCTTTGTTTATGTTAGACTTATAGGAAATAACCCTTATACCTATTGCACCATGTCTCTGGAGATCACATCAGCTGAAACGTTGTGTATATAATCCTAAAGATGAGGACAATGGTCCTAAAAATCCAAATTATCAACGTTCACTTCAAAAATTCAGACAAAACAAATTTTATTTGCAAATTCAAATATAAAAATCCTTAATAGAATAAACTGTCTTATGATTATAAATTTGAAACTTTTAGTAAATTCAACGGAGTGGCCTATTGTTGGTATCAGCAAAGGAGTCTATCCCCTTTTCCCTAGTACTGGGAGATTGCTTTTGCATCGGAAGTGTCACATCTACCATCAGCTCCCACTTTACTGCACAAATCCAAGCTGTGCTACTCATGTGCTAAGTTGGTGAGGGACATTATTGAACGAAAAGATTGTGGTCCCTAGGTGGTAGCAATGACCACTAAATGGTTATGAAGTCATTTAGAGAAATTTGAAATCAATTTCTAATACAGTGTCCAAAATATATAATAAACGGTTACATATTTTTCAAAGCTTGTCCTATTTCTGAAATAAGTTTAAGAAGTAATCTGAACATTAGCTACATAAATGAGAGTAACCTCCCGTTGTGTCTTTCACTTTGAGGAAGCCTTATGTTTTGGTTGGCCATTTTCATTTCACCGTAAATCTACACTGAAAATAAGAATTTGTTCGAATCAATACAACTGCATGTTTTAACACGAAAATATCACAAAATGTGTTCTTAATTGTGCTTGCGCATTATTTGAAATTAACTTGATTGTTATTAAGAACATATTTTATTATATTTTCATGTTAAAACATGCAGTTGTATTGATTGGAACAAATTTGTATTTTCAGTGTATATTTACGGCGAAATGAAAACGGCCGAACAAAATATATGGCTTCCTCAAAGTGAAATAAACAAGGGAAGGTGTTACTCTCATTTATGTAGCTAATATTCAGATTACCGTTTAAGAAGTATGAGCACTGCATAAAAAATACACAAAATTTAGTGGAAACCAATGCAGTTAACGCACATATTTGATAGGTAAGAACTTATTTTACTTACAGTAAGTTCTATAAAAAGATTTTAAGCTGAGAATTTAGTGCAATATCAATTTCAACTTTAAAAGTTTACAGCCATAAAAGTAGCTGATATACATAGAGTTTACCAACCAAGTATATTCATATATATGGAGCTCCCAGTGAGGACCTAACTCACTATCAACAGCCTTCAAGACTACAGTGCTTTCTGATGTACTAGGAATAGATGTATTGACTTAATTGAAGACAAACGAAAGAAGAGCAACCATTTTTTGCTCAAGAAATTGTTTACAAGAATAAAGAGAGAATCCATTAGGAACTTTGATTTGGTAACCTGAACATTAGCTACATAAATGAGATTAACCTCCCCTTGTTTATTTCACTTTGAGGAAGCCATATATTTTGGTCGGCCATTTTCATTTCACTGTAATCAATACAACTGCATGTTTTAACACGAAAATATCATAAAATGTGTTCCTAATAACAATTAAGTTCTTTTCAAATAATGCGCAAGCACAATCAAGAACATATTTTATGGTATTTTCGTGTTAAAACATTCAGTTGTATTGATTCGAACACATTCGTATTTTTAGTGTAAATTTATGGTGAAATGAAAATGGCCGACTAAATCATATGGCTTCCTCAAAGTGAAATAAACAAGGGGAGGTTACTCTCATTTATGTAGCTAAAGTTCAGATTACCTTTGATTTTTCTTTTAAACTAAAGAATTATAAAAAGAGAAGGGAAAAAAAGTCTTAGCTAGTTTTATTAGCAATTATTTTTTAAAAATTGGTTCTAATAAAATTTTTTTTTCATGAATAAACAAATTGTATAAAGAAAAACAAATGAATCCTTTAAAAGAAATTTGAAGTAAAAGGAAAAATTGTGCAGGAGGATTAGAAGTTGGTATCTTTCAGTTTGTACAATTTATTTCCAAGGAAATTGGTTGGGTTTTTTTTTTTTTTGTTTAAAGCATAAATTGAACATGTTGTTGTGTTTTTGTTTGTTAAAGAAGAAGCAAGGCTTCATCATTCTGCCACGACCAGGGAGGAGGAGGAGGAGGAGGAGGGCAAAGCTGGCAGTTGGGAGCTGGTAGTGCATTGTCTTGGCAAATGGAAATATCCGGGGGGGGTTTTCTTCTTTTTCTTTTTTTCAATCAAGTGAAATTGAAATTCTTTTTTTCTTTTCTTGCTTTTTTTTTTTTTTTTTAAATTTTATTTTCAAGAGGAAGAAGTTGGATAGAATCAGGACGACGAAAAGGAAAAAATATAATCTGGAGAAATAAAAATGAATAACAACCAAAAACCAAGAGAGAGGAGGAGGGGGACAAAGGAGAGAGAGGAGAGAGAGAGAGAGAGAGAGGAGAAGAGAGAGAGAGAGAGAGAGAGGAGAAGAGAGAGAGAGAGAGAGGAGATGGGAAAGAGAGGAGGAAAAAGTAGAAAAGAAGAAGAGAAAAACCAATACAAAAAGAAAAAAAGAAATAAAAGAAAAGAAAAAAAAAAAGGAAAGAGAGTCTGTCTGTGGAAATATTTTTTTCTTTCTTCCTTGTTCTTTAAAAAAAAAAAAAAAAAAAAAAAAAAAAAAAAAAGGAATCCAGTCTGCAGAACAGGAGGGAAAAAAAACCCACATCTTCAAGTGAGGGTTGATCCTACCAAGCAAATCAAAATCCAGAAAGAAAAAGGGAGAGAGAAAAAAAAAAAAAAAAAAGAAAAAAAAAGAAAAAAGAAACAAAATAAAAATAATAATAATAATCGGTCATTTTTATCAAAGTTAGCTGCTGCTGCTTTCTTATTTTATTTTCTTTCTTCCTCGGGTGACATGAGAGAGAGAAAAAAAAAATCCCCTCCCCCACAGAAAACAAAAACAAAAAAAAAAAAAAAACAAACTGCATGAGAAATGGCAAAACTGTTGCCTTTGCTACTTTTGCCAGAATTGGACTGTCAGTTTTTTTTTTTTAGCCTGGCAAAGTGTGGTTGGTGAGAGTCTGGCTAAGTCTGCATGTGGACCACTTCTAATTACAGGAAGAAGGGGAAGCAGGAAGTCAAAAGGGGAGCACTGGTTCTTTGGGTTTTGTCTAAGACTGAGAACACTGGATCCTCTCAGGCTCCTCTTCATCATCATCAGACACCAATTCACTATCATCACTGGAGCTTAATCCATCATCACCATCTTGTCGGGCCTACAAATAAACAGAGAAATATATTTATTCAGACAAATAGACAAATAGATTCATACAAATATATTTGGTTTGGTTTGGTTTGTTTTACGGCATATCAACCTCAGTGGGTCATTTAATGCCGATAAAAGTTTTGAAATAAATCAATTCTTAATGGATAATACAATTTTTTCATAGATACATTTTTCTATTTAACCCATAGATGGGACCCTAACAGGTACTACCACTCTGGGTCAGAGTGGACCAGGGAGCAATGGTGATGAAGGGGTGCTCCACATTCCCCAAACCTCCAAAACTGGAACCTCACCATCAGATAGAGTTTAACGTCATTCACAGGACATGTAGACCCGCAGCCACCGCCTTCTAGCACCCATATGATAAAAAGGGATTGGGGCTTGCCATAAGGGCAATAGGGTTGGGAAAATCATATAGGTGCTAGGGCTTGACATGACCAGCCGATCTATCAGAGGGAGCCTCGCCGACCATCCTAATTGTAAGCATATAACTTTTCAGTTAAAAGTTAAAATATCTTAAACATGTTCAGTTCATTAATGTCTGGAAATTTTTCTCACCTAATGCACAGCATTTGAAACCCAAGTATAATTATTATACTGTATATATGTGATAGACAATGCCAGTAGCCATCTTATATGATGGATAGAACATGTAAACAGCAGACAAACTACCAATAAGATTAAATAAGGGTTTAAATAAAATCAGCCACAAAATATTAATTCTTTACATATATAAAGGGCAGTTGTGTGTATATGTATGTCTGGAGGAAACTTCAAAGATAAAACCATTAACGACAAAGTAAATATATATACACATTAAATATCACCAGAGCTTGATTTTCTATACATATATAAAGGACAATTGTGTGCATATGTATGTCCGGAAGAAACTTCAAAAATAAAACAATTAACGACAAAGTAAATACATATACACATTAAATATCACCAGGGCTTGGTTTTCTATACATACACACATTAAATATCACCAGGGCTTGGTTTTCTATACATATATAAAGGGCAGTTGTGTGTATCTGTATGTCCTGAGGAAACTTCAAAAATAAAACAATTAACGACAAAGTAAATACATATACACATTAAATATCACCAGGGCTTGGTTTTCTATACATATATAAAGTTTTCAACCATCTATACATATATAAAGGCCAGTTGTGTGTATATAACTAATGCACAGCATTTGAAACCCAAGTCTAATTATTATACTGTATATATGTGATAGACAATGCCAGTAGCCATCTTATATGATGGATAGAACATGTAAACAGCAGACAAACCACCAATAAGATTAAATAAGGATTTAAAAAATAAAATCAGCCACAAAATTTTAATTCTTTACAAAGCATTTTGTTTTGAAAGATCCAAGTATAAGAGTATTTAAAAAACAAAACAAAAAGAAAAAGTGTTTTCTAATTTACTTGAATCATTGTGTTTATATTGGTTTGGTGGTTGGTTTTGAAGGCTATCACAATGCAAGTGGAAAGAAAAATAAGGTAACTATGGTGTTGTTTGTTAACCTGTAATTTTTTTAATTCTTAATATTTCAAGATAAAAATCTCTTCTACAGAAGATCTCCGAAACTGAAGTTGTTGCTAGTGACTGTCCATAAACATTATCATCCAATTCTAGGAAAACCATTTTTCCAAAGGGGAGAAAATGAAAACAAATAGAATAATTTGCTTAATGGCCGCAATGAATCTACTTACTCTTCTCCTCTGCAAATGCATTAAAAACCATAACATCTGGCTGTCTATCAGATCGGGCTCCTGGACTCTTTCAATTTCACGTTGTTTTGTATTCATTTTTGTGGTCTGCAAAGAAAAAATATTGACCAATCAGAAAAATTTAAGGGAAGAGAGAAAAAGAGGGGGGGGGAGGGGGGGGAGAGGGGGGGAGGGGGAGAGAGGGGGGAGAGAGAGGGGAGAGAGAGAGGGGGAGAGAGGGGGGAGAGAGGGGGAGAGAGAGAGGGAGAGAGGGGGGGAGAGAGAGAGAGAGAGAGAGAGGGGAGAGAGAGAGAGAGAGTGGGGGGAGAGAGAGAGAGAGAGAGTGGGGGAGAGAGAGAGAGAGAGAGTGAGAGAGAGAGAGAGAGAGAGAGAGAGAGAGAGAGAGAGTGAGAGAGAGAGAGAGAGAGAGTGGGGGAGAGAGAGAGTGGGGGAGAGAGAGAGAGAATGAATAAAGTATTATTTTTATTTTTTGGGCTGTTACCTTTATTGTGAAATACACAACATTTCGACCTATGTGCCCTTCTTCAGCCTTCTACAGGTGTTTTTTTTGTAATCCATTGGGGTAGATTGTTTTTATTCTGTTACAGGTGTTAAGATTTTTGTAATGGAATGAGAACAATCAACAAGAAACACCTGAAGGTCGGAGGGCACATTGCCCGAAGCATTGTATGTATATACAATAAAGATGAGGACAACAGTCCAAGTAAAAAAATAATACAAATTATTAAAGCCCCATCTTGAAAATTCAGACAAATAAACATTTACTTGTCATTTATTATAGTATCAAATTATTTTGGAAGTCCGTCGCAGACGACTATGACGTCACTCCATATCTTTATTTGTGGACCATATGGTGGCTCATTAGTCCAATTCTGGACTTGCAGATGCGGTCACACACATTGCAGGGGAAATTCCCATCTACATTTGGTTGTTCATGATGAAGACGTTGCCACTCTGCAGTCCTGATTATCTCAATATTGAGCTGCTTAGCTCCTGTGCGGTAGGCGTCTCGCCAACCCTGTCTGTTGGAGGCCAGATCTACCACGCTAAAAGATGTGATGGTACATTTCTTCAGCGTTGTCTTAATATGGTCTTTGAACTGCTTTTGGGTTCTCAACATGTGTCAACCTCTGACTTCTGAACTCCTCATTAACCACCAGCCACTGAAAAATGTAGAGGTGTTCACTTACCTGGGATCTGTCTTAAACAACACAAACGATCTCACAAGTGAAGTGCAACATCGGATCGGTCTGGCTTCAGCATCTTTTGGTAGGCTATCTCACAGAGTTTTCATGAACAGAGATCTCACCATCAATACCAAGATCTCTGTATATAAAGCTGTATGCCTATCCATACTCTTATGTGGAAGTGAGTTGTGGGTGTTATATCGCAGACACCTGAAAAAACTGGAGGCATTTCACATCAACTGCCTCCAACGCATACTGGGCGCAAAATCCCCCACTTAGAAATTAGAAGCAGAGCACACATTGACCCAATTCTCTGTTTGCATTATCTACATCTCACAACATTAAATGGACCAAGTAACCAATAAGCACCCCAGCTGGGAGCTGTTTTGAAAGGAACATCTTTTGCTTTTCACCGTAAACTCCTGGTTGTTAGTTTACAAACAGACAATTTTTTTTTCCATTAGAATTTCACTGTAAGATTTTTTAAAAGTTTGTTCATGAATCCTATCGCAACGCCAACTGCAATGGTTGGGTCACACCATCCGCATTTCTGCAGACAGACCCCACCCCCCCCCCCGTAAACTACTTTACAGTGAACTCACAGATGGTATGCTAAGGATAGGAGCCCCCCCCCCCAAAAAAAAGTAATTATTTTTATGGGGAATTAAGAATCTCTGACTTTAAATTCTGAATAACATGAAGGTAGTAAGTTGAATGTATTAAATTAGTTATAAACCATTTTAAACTGAACACACACACACACACTTTATCTTACCTTCTTCAATCCCTTCAGTTTGGTGGGCTCCTCGGAGGTTGGGGCCCAAATTTTTACATCACTGTCCAAACCACTGGTGGCCAAAAACGGGGCAAATGGGTGGGGCTCCAAAACATTAATCTAAAATTCAAAAGATATATATCAAATTTTAAGATTATCAAATAATTTTAATACTTTTGCTAAAATTTAAAAAGAAATAATCTAACTCCACAGAAATTATATTTAGCAAAAAAATTTTAAGTTTTTAGCACCAATAAAAAGATTTTCTGATACACTTTCAACATACGATCAATTTTCTTCAGGATAAACCTAAATTAATAACAATATTTCCATCACTTTCATTAAGAGTTACTTTTAATAAAACAAATGACATCTTCCACATGAGAATAAAGCAATTTCCAATCCAATTAGCAACTGAATTAGTGATGCGATTTGCATTCAATCAATTCACAAAAGATGTTTTACTTTATTCTTAACTGGCATTTAATCATCATTTTTAGATATTTTTAACTTCCTAATGGTTTATGTTAAACGTCAAAATCTTAGAAAACTCTTCATAATGTTCAATGCTGTATTTATACATAATGTAGCAAGGGCAGATAACTCTTTATTTGGTGTATCAACAAGGCTCCACCCTATTGAAGTCAGTCAGTATACTATTGGTTTGGACAACAGCAACTGGCTAAGCACAACTGAACTAGTGCCCAAGACAGCTGGTACTTATGAAACTCAAGAACAGTCCATTCATGTATTTGGGTGATTCCATTCTTCGAGTCCCAACTGGCTACTTGGTTTCTATGGTGTTATGAGGCTTCATAAATACTCTGCCATTCTACAGTGGAATTGCAATAAGATTAGATCCGTATTTATGGCTACTTATTCGACAGTAATTGGAACTTAGTATGATTATTCTACACAACCCTGTTAATACAAATTCACACAACATATTTTTTGCCTAATTTAGTGACAAGAAAAAAAAAAGGTCTATTTACAAGAAAAGATACAAGAATTTATTAAATGCTATTTTCAAAACTTTAGAGTAGAACAACTTAATATATATAGCAAAAAGTTTTTTTAGATTTTTTTTTTTTTTTACATCATAGATATAGCATTTTTTTAAAGCAATACCCATGATTAGAATAGAGTAAATAGGGCTAGTCATGTCGTTCATCAATAAAATAATATTTATAGATTTATATATTTTTTTAACTTTTAATCTTCTAAACTTAATACAAAATAACTAGTGTAAAATTATGAGAATGGCTATTTATAATAGAAATTAAAGTCAATACACAAAAAGATTAAGAATACAAACAAAGACAGACACACAGATACCTTGACATGTGTTTAATTTATTCTGTTTGTAACTCAATTTCCTCATATGTCAAATCAATTTTCCCCATTGAAATAAACTGAAATGTCATTAATCAGGTCCAGACATCCTAATTGATTTTTGGGTAATTTATGAGGAAGTGCGTCCCGGTCCCCTGCCTCCGAAATTGCTGCCCGGTGAATTTTAAAATTAAGACCCCAAGCTTCGGCGCCACATCAGTGTTACTTGAAAGAAAACAACCAGCTTAGGTCTTTAAATGTTTTTTTTTTTTTTTGTGGGGGGGGTCTCTTTTTGTCTTAATTCTTGTTTATTTATAGAAATTTGTCGTAATTCGTGTTTATTTATCGTAATTTGTCGTAATTCTTGTTTATTTACCGTAATTTGTCATAATTCTTGTTTATTTACCGTAATTTGTCATAATTCTTGTTTATTCATCGTAATTCTTATTTATTTATCGTAATAAAAGAAAATCTTAGTATTTAATAGATAGATAGATAGATAGATATGAAGATGGATAGTTTTGAATAGACTGAGATAGATAGATAGATAAACAATAGGCAACACCTATTTTACCCGTGAAATTTACCTCCCCCCTATATTTAACACAATGAAACTTGCAGAAGCTTGGGGTCGTTATTTTAAAATTCACCGGGCAGCAATTACGGAGGCAGGGGACCAGGACACACTTCCTCATAAATTACCGTTTTAAAAAAAAAAAAGAAAGTTAAATAGCATTGTATTGTATGAAAAAACATAAAATAGAATGTAATGAAATGTGAACTGTAATGTTTTAATATTTTTCTTTGACATGATAAATTATAAATATAAATCGGCGTCGGGGCGGCCTAATGTTGGTATCAGCCAGACAGCGAGGGAGTCTATCCCCTTTTCAATAGAGCTAGACCAAGGAGATTTTTTTTTTTTAGCATCTGAGGTGGAGCGCCATACCTACCATCAGCTCCTCACTTTACCGCACAGATCCCTGTACTGCTCATACGCTGAGTTGGCAAGGGCCAGTATTGAACTAGGAACCTTGTGGTTTCTAGCCGAACGCTCTACCGACTGAGCTAACCTGGCCCTATATATATATATATATATATATATATATATATATATACCTGTAGTGTGAGATGGTCACTATTTCAGCTTTTGCTGGAATGGTGTACCAAAGGCAGTATTAATTGGTAGAGTGCTCAATATAAAATAGAGCTGTTATATAATATAATAAGATAAATATATAGGTTTTACATATCTATTTATTGGGTGTCAAAGGAACATTCACAACCATATTGGTTTCATGCGATGCATTCATCAGGTGAAGATGTTTCAAATGTGAGGAAAATCGAAAAAATTTCAAAAAATTCAATAGACATGGGATGCGTATGATTGGATAAAATGATGTGTGTATGTATGTGAAGGTGAATTGAATGTATGAGGTTAAATGTTTTTAGTGAACTTATCAACATAAGTGTATCTGAACTTATTAATATTAAAGTATCTGAAGCTCGCTTGTACCTCAAATTTTAGCTCACAACACAAAGTAAAAAAATAAGAAATAAAAAATTAAAAAACTCGTCCGAGTGACAGCTCGTAAGTTGAAACACTCATGTCAAGGTAACACTGTATACATATTCTATAGCACATTATGATGAAAAAAAAAAATGGGTAATCTGAACATTAGCTACATAAATGAGAGTAATCTCCCCTTGTTTGTTTCACTTTGAGGAAGCCGTTTGTTTTGGTTGGCCATTTTCATTTCACCGTAAATCTACACTGAAAATAGGAATTTGTTCGAAACAGTACAACTGCATGTTTTAACATGAAAATATCATAAAATGTGTTCTTAATAACAATTAAGTTCTTTTCAAATAATGCACAAGCACAATTAAGAACCCATTTCATGATATTTTCATGTTAAAACATGCAGTTGTAATGATTCAAACAAATTCCTATTTTCAGTGTAGATTTACGGCGAAATGAAAATGGCTGACCAAAACAAACAGTTTCCTCAAAGTGAAACAAACAAGGGGAGGTTACTCTCATTTATGTAGCTAATGTTCAGATTACCAAAAATTGTTTAATTGATCTTCATTTGTTGATCAGCAAATGAAAACTGTGTCACTTTGCACAACTTACCACACCACCTTCATCTCCTTTCATAAATTGGACGATGGACTCTGTTTCTTTGTCCCAGAGGAAGATATGACCACAGTCACTTCCACTAACTATGAATTCACTTTTGGGGCCATAAAAATTTACACCTTTTACTGAAGAGAACAAAGAAAAAGAAAAAGAAAATTGAATTATTAATAAAATTAGGAACAATTGTTTTACGGCATATCAACCTCAGTGGGTCATCTAATGCCGGCAAAGTTTTGAAATGAATTCATTCTTAATGGATACTCAATATTTTTATAAACACATTTTTCTATTTAACCCATAGATGGGACCCTAACAGGTACTACCACTCCAGGTCAGAGTGGACCAGGGAGCAATGGTAATGAAGGGGTGCTCCACATTCCCCAAACCTCCAGAACTGGAACCTCACCATCAAAAAGAGTTTAACGTCATTCCCAGGACATGTAGACCCGCAGCCACCGCCTTCTAGCACCCATATGATAAAGAGGGGTTGGGGCTTGCCATAAGGGCAATAGGGTTGGGGCAATCATATAGGTGCTAGGGCTTGACGTGACCAGCCGATTGATCGGAGGGGGCCTCTCCGACCGCCCGTCTAGCCCAAGATTACTTAACTAAACATGATGAAGGTGTGCTCCACATTCCCCAAACCTCTAAAACTGGAACCTCACCATCAGATAGAGTTTAACATCATTCCTAGGACATGTAGACCCACAGCCACCGCCTTCTAGCACCCATATGATAAAGAGGGGTTGGGGCTTGCCATAAGGGCAATAGGGTTGGGAAAATCATATAGGTGCTAGGGCTTAACATGACCAACCGATTAATCAGAGGAGGCCTCTCTGACTGCCCGTCTAGCCCAAGAAAGGGCCAAAGTGGAGTATTGCAAGTCATGGACTGCTCTACCACCTGGGTTCTATCCTTAAGCATCACGGGTTGCCACCCACAGCCAACAGGTGACCCCATTGGGGGAGTCTTACCCCTCTGCAGAGGTGCATTCTAACGCCCCACCGACAGGGCAGCTTTGTTTCAGCATTTAAATTTTAATATAAGATCAAATTAAAGCAATTTTGTTCACAAATGAATTGAATAGAAATTAAATGTAATCTACTCTTTTACCTAAGTACAAAATAAAATCCATAATTTGATGTTTGGTTTGGTTTATTTAACAGCATATCAACCCCCTATGGGTTATTTAATGCCAAAATTTGATTCATTTGATTATAATAATAACGTTATATATTTTCAATATTCTATTACAATAATTTTTTTCTTTTCTTAAATTATCATTTTATTTTTATCTACCGTATTTGATGGCATATAGGACGCACATTTTTCCAAAACTTTGGCTCAAAAATTGCCCTGCGTCTTATACATCGTAGGTGAAGTTTAAGACCTTCCTGTAGGCCTAGGCTAATCTTCTCTATAATGATCACTAACCCAGTTTACACTCGGTACTTTTACCTAACCTAAACTCCATGCATCCTTATTTTATTGATGGTTTCAGCTAGACTGTTTTCAACAATATATGCTTAAATACACTTTTTCCCTGAATCTGACCTGCTGAAATGGGGGTGCGTTTTATATGCGGTCAAATACGGCATTTGACTATAAATTGCACACTTATATGGTATCAAGTGTTCCTATCTAATATTGATAATTTATATACAATCATATGGTTTAAAGTGAATATTCCTATTTAATAATCATGTATTTGCACACAGTTTTATGGTTTCAAGTATTCTTATCTAACAACAATATTGTTTCAAATAATTAATAACAATCCTTAAACAATTATAGCTTCAAATAACTATTCTTAATACAAATAATTTGCACAGTTATATTGTATCAAGTATTCCTATCTAATACAAATCATTTTCAAACAGATCTATTTGACCAATAGATAGGATCCTAAAAGGTCAGAGAAGATCTGAGAGTAATGGCAATGAAGCAGTGACTTCATACTCCTCAGAGCTCCAGAACACGGGATGCAGTTTAATGTCATACCCAGGATGCCCCTTGGGAAGGAGGGGAATCTTACCCAACTGCAGAGAATGCAATTTGCATATTCTAAGCCCTGCTAAACAGGGCAACCAACTCTGATAAATATTCAAAAGGGTAAACAATTCTTTGTTTGGGTCATCAAAAGATTTAAATCTTATAGTTTATTTGAAATGTATAAAATAAAAGTTTACGGACCAAGTAACCAATAAGCACCCCAAATCATCAACTTAATGAAATGTTAATAATTTAACTCATCACCAGTAAGTTTCACTTTCAAATATTTGAAAATAAACGAACAGACGAGTTTTGCAATTATATCGTATTTGACAAAAACAAATTTTACAAATTGTGTGATACTATTTCTGAACGACATCCTTTTATTTAAATAAGCATTAAAACATTTTGTAATTAAAAACTGTATTTTTATTTAAATAAACATAATTGCATTTCTCTTCTGAAAAAAACTATTTTCGTCTTTTTCATAAATCATCGTAAGTGTTGAAAAATATTCATAAATTTCTGATTAAAAAGTACTTATGTAAAAAAAGATTTTGCTATTGAATTTTAATTTGATTACGTGTACCAACCACCTATTTAATTTATTGTGAGTTCAACATCTCCATAAACTTCTGATTAAAATCATTTGTTTACAAAAATTTGGAAGCGTAAGTTACCAGTGATGAGTTAAAATATGAACCTTTCATTAAGTTGATGATTTAGGGTGCTTATTGGTTACTTTTCAAAATTTAGTTGCATTTGGGTAATCAAATGACTTTATATATTTAGCCTGCTATACATGACTTTTTTTGGCTAGGGGTAATATAACCAAACATAAATCTACAGAATCTAAACAGTCAATACCAAAATGGAGGTGAGATTTGTAAAGGCCTGTTGAATGAGAATCAGGATCTGATCAGCCCAGATTGGATCGGCTGTGAGAGAAAATACGATTGAATAAGGGTCTGATCAGCCCTGATTAGATCGGCTGTGAGAGAAAATACGATGTTAAAAGACCCAAAATTTTCCAAGGAACCCAAGAAAATGACATCACTGATGACTCCCTTCTTCTCATCAAAAAGATCTATTTTGCAAAATCGATATTAGCAATATAAAAATAAAATGAATACAACTTATGTTTTCTTTTTTTCCTACAGTGGTCAATATCTGGGATAAAGCCACTACTAAGTCAAATATTGACCGTGGATAAAATCATCTTTTTAAAAACATTTAAAACTGAACAGCTGTCACAAGCATTATTGTCAATTTATCATGAAACTAGTAATTATATATTACAATATAGGTACACATGATAACCTACTTGAGTTTCACCATAAGGATCTACAGGGTTAAATCCACTGAATTAATCAAGATATTGATTAATTGCAGTTGATTACATGTGTGTGTCTTTCGCGATAAACGGTTCTTTAACCCTGAAGATCCTTATGGTGAAACTATACTATTACATTACCTATATTGAAATAAATTTGCTCTACTAACGTATTGAGCACTTTATATTTGTTATATCGCCGACTTACCTTCCTGAATTTTGCATCATCTAACCATCGTGACCATATTCACCGGTAAGTCACCTTTTCCATTATATATATATATAAGAAATTAGAAAAACGAAGTGTTCCAAAAATAAGATGAATTTATTTAAACCTTCATCAGGATAGATTATGGGGTGAAGAAATTGATTGATCAATTTCTTCACCCCATAATCTATCCTGATGAAGGTTTTAATAAACTGAAACGTTTAAGCGTCGATAAATAAATACATCTTATTTTTGGAACACTTCGTTTTTCAAATTTCTTTATATTGTCGGATTTATTCCCATATATATATATATATATATATATATATATATATATATATAAAGAACAGGCTTAAATATTAGTCATATTAACAGTTATAAATTCATTTCAACAAATATCTCGTATTCAAGAGTAACAACCTCTTCAGACTGTTACATTAAGATTTTCTTGCTAATATACCAGACTTAAGAAGCTGTTACACTCAAATACAAAATATCGGTTGAAATAAATTCATAACTGTTAACTTGAATAATATTTAAGTCCTTTTTTTCTTTTACCAATTATATTACTCTGTATATAATTCCCCAATTATTATGTTATATATATATATATATATATATGTATATATATAACGGAAGATAGTTGCTAAAAAATGTGTAAATTTTTAAGAGAAATTTCTAATACCACAAAAATTTATTAAAAAAATAAATAAAGTAACTTTTTATACACAATCCAAATTCTAACTATTTTTCCTTACGTGTGTTTGATATAATTTATTAAAAAAACATACCTGTGGCATTGTTGCGGTGTCCTTGGTAACGGTGGATATAGTCTGCCTCATCTGAGTGCAAATTGTTGAAAAGATAAATATCCTCATCATTGTATGTACCCAGAACCTCTACAAAGAAATAATTAAGTTGATCATGAATTAACTTTAAAAAAAAAACCAAAACATTACTATAATAAATTCCTTTATTAATTCTGGCAATTGACCTCGTAAATGCTCATAAGGTCATTAATCATTTTAACAACAGCAACCTTGAGCACCTTTTTGATCTCCATGTTTCTAACACACATGGGCATGCCTACAAAGTCAGAAAACAGCATAGCTCACATGACTTTCGGAAACATTTTTTCACGCTCAGAGTTGCCGAGGCATGGAATAAACTGCCTGTATCTGTTGTAGGCTGCCGAAACACTGCATCTTTCAAAGCCTCCATGCTTCCTGTAATCCGACAACACTATACCTTATACCCCCCCCCTCCACACATATGCACGCACGCGCACACATACATATATATTATTACTGCACGTTATTCATGTTCCTGACACTAATACATTATTCTGTGTACTAGACATGAGACTTTGAGGAGTTGTGGTGCACCTGAGCACTGTACACATACATGTATATTATTACACAATAAATTTCATTATTAATTCTTAATACAATTTTCTGATTTCAAAGACAATAGTTTAGTGACGGATTATGGAACCTAAATGTTCAATATCCTTTTGATGTCATACAGAAGGAAATTTTAGCTCAGTCAGTAGAGCAGCCAACTTGGAACCACAAGGCTCCATGTTTGATACTGGCACTTGCCAACTCAGGGTATGAGTTGCAAAGCTTGGATCTACATGGTAAAGTGGTAGGTGTGGCACTCCACCTCAAATGCAAAATCAATTTCCCTTGTCTAGCGCTAGTGACAAGGGGTAGACTCCTTCGCTGCCCGGCTGATACTGACAACAGACCACTTTTTTTTTTTTACATTCCTATAAACACTTTTTAAAGTTATCTCAAAGTTTCTCTAATATAAAACCTTTGGTAATCTGGACATTAGCTACATAAATGAGAGTAACCTCCCCTTGTTTGTTTCACTTTGAGGAAGCAGTTTGTTTTGGTCAGCCATTTTCATTTCACCGTAAATCTACACACTGAAAATATGAATTTGTTCAAATCAATACAACTGCAGGTTTTAACACAAAAATATCATAAAAGGTGTTCTTAATTGTGCTTGTTCATTATTTGAAATGAACTTAATTGTTATTAAGAACACATTTTATGATATTTCGTGTTAAAACACGCAGTTCATAAAATATGAATGCATGTTTTCAAATTTGAAAACATGCATTAATATCTTATGAATCAAAATGGAATGGTCCATTATTTATCTGAGGTGATGACAGACCATGACACACACAGGTAAGTAGATAGATACTAGCATATTAATATATAGATTTAAATTTAATAAAATTATCCAAAGCAAAAATGTAATAAACTCAAGTTGTGTCAAGATATTCCTCTTGAATGAAAAGATAATAAAATATGATTTACCAGTTCCATTGTAATTATAGCAGGCACATGTAACGTTGGCTTTTATGTTGCTATCAATCTAGAAAATAGAGGAAAGTCAGTATAAAAGAAAAATATTTGAATACATCACAGTTTAATAACAGAATTGACAAGGAACTACAATTGGGGGGAGGGGGGTCTAGTGAACACAGAACTTGCAAATAATCCGTGAAACTAAATTGCTAACCATAGCTCAACAATCATATGCATGCACGCATACATGTATATTATTACTGTATGCTATTCATGTTCCTGACTAATACATTATTCTATGTACTAGACATGAGACTTTGATGAGTTGTGGTGCACCTGAGTACTGTACACATACATGTATATTATTACTGTATGCTATTCATGTTCCTGACTAATACATTATTCTATGTACTAGACATGAGACTTTGATGAGTTGTGGTGCACCTGAGCACTGTACACATACATGTATATTATTACAGTACTCTATTCATATTCCTGACACTAATACATTATTCTATGTACTAGACATGAGACTTTGATCAGTTGTGGTGCACCTAAGCACTGTACACATACATGTATATTATTACTGTATGCTATTCATGTTCCTGACTAATACATTATTCTATGTACTATACATGGGACTTTGTTTAGTTGTGGTGCACCTGAGCACTGTACACATACAGTCCTGCATTGTGGAGTCCCGCCCGCAGCTTACCAAGCAAATTTGGACATTGTCTGGCCCCTTCATGCCCTGTAGATGTTTGACCCAATTACAACAAATTCCAGAGATTTTTGTGCAGGTGCTTCTTTAGGTATCTGGAGCACATGGACCATTGTAGTTGCACCACTGTTTTTGAACATACTTAGTAATCCTTAGCTCCCTCAGTTATTTACCAGATCTTAGGGCTCCTAGCCCTGCATTTTGGAGGTTTGTGCAGTGGCCACCCTTACATGCCCAGCAGTTATTTGACCCTATTACAGCAAATTACAGAGATTTCTGTGCAAGTGCTTCTTTGGGTAATCTGAACATTAGCTACATAAATGAAAGTAACCTCCCCTTGTTTATTTCACTTTGAGGAAGCCATATTTTTTGGTCGGCCATTTTCATTTCACCGTAAATCTACATTGAAAATATGAATTAGTTCGAATCAATACAACTGCATGTTTTAACATGAAAATATAAAATGTTCTTAATTGTGCTTGCGAATTATTTAAAATGAACTTAATTGTTATTAAGAACACATTTTATGATATTTTCGTGTTAAAACATGCAGTTGTATGGATTACAGTGAAATGAAAATGGCCGACCAAAACAGACGTCGTCTTCAAAGTGAAAGAAACAAGGGGAGGTTACTCTCATTTATGTAGCTAATGTTCAGATTACTCTTCTTTGGGCATCCATAGTACATGACCCAACATGGACCATCATAGTTGCACCACCCTTGTTAATAGCGGAATAGTATTGCATATCTTGTACAGAACCTTGTTGGACATTAGAATGTTTGGACATCAATGTCCACTGATAATTCTCAGATGTTTGCAGTGGTAGGTATCAATTTGCACAACGGTGTATAAACCTCCAGAATTTATCACATCATTTACAGTACTGCTCTCCTAGGTCTATTCTCAAAGCCATGTAATGAATAATGGTGGAGGGAGATAGTTTAAAAGGACCGAATTATGTACTACTAACCCTACTCAGGGTAACTTAAAGTAAAAAATTATCTTTTTTTTTTTTATCTCAAAACACACTAGGAAATGGATTTTTTGTCCAAATATCCAGAATTATCACGGCTTCAGCTTTTCTTAATGTTTTATTACATGTTATGCTACTGATGACTGACAAGTATAGATGATGCTAATGAATTAAATAAAAAGGGTGTATAACCTCCAGAATTTATCACATCATTACAGTACTGCTCATTATTGATGTAGCTGTCCTAAATGATTATGGCCTCAATAGAGCTGAGAGGGAAAAAATTAAAAAATATCAAGACCTCAAGAATGACCTAAAAACAACTTAGTCATTGAAATAAATCAATATTATAACCAGTTGTGATAGGGGCAACTGGATTGGTGATCAAAACTTGAAAAAATACCTGGAAACCAGGGCTCGACATTAATGCCGTCCTGTCATCCCGGGGACGATAAAAATTACATCCAGGACGATCAGTTTGCCAGGGACGGTAAAAAGTTTTCCTAAAAGTTAGTACTACATTCCAATAATGGTCGTCCAGTGATTGCCCGAATGCTGACCTGAAAATGAGGCTACGGCACCGCAGGTCTATTCTCAAAGCCATGTAGTGAATAATGGTGGAGGAAGATAGTTTAAAAGGACTGAATTATGTACTACTAACCCTACTCAGGGTAACTTAAAGTAAAAAATTTTTAGCTCAAAACACACTAGGAAATGGATTTTTTGTCCAAATATACAGAAATATCACTGCTTCAGCTTTTCTTAATGTTTTATTACATGTTATTATGCTACTGATGACTGACAAGTATAGATGATGCTAATGAATTAAACAAAAATATTTTGATTTTGGGACGGTCCAAACCCCATTCGGGACGGTTGGTAATTTTTGTTCAGGACGGTCATTAAAAAGTTAGTGTCGGGGCCTGCTTGAAACAATATCTGGTGGACCAAGCTGCTATGAAGTACAAATAGAAGCTATCAAAGGAACATGGTCCATACTAAAATGATCCTTAGGATACAAGTATTATTTATAAAGGAACCAAGTGTTAGCCCCAAGACAGGGGCCCCTTGGCTTCTAGAAATTGTTAAAGGAAAATAAAACAAATAAAAGATGTTAACAGGACTATCACATTTTGTAATAAAGTCTCCAATCTTCTCAAGAACATCTTCAATATTGCAGAAAACTGATAAGTAATTGTAACCAGAAAGTATTCCTAATTCCTTTCTTCTTGTTTAGTCAAATATATAAATTAAAAGACTGCCAGTAAAGATAATACCTTGATGAATCTAATTTTTTATTGGCTGAAACTTTTAAACCAATCAAAAGCCTGCTCTATTTTAAGAACAACCAAAACAATATTTGGCAAGCAGCAGATCTATCCTAATTATTTCCATGAGTCATCTCAAACATTTCCTGTTTTTGTCATTTGTTGCCGATTATTTTTATTGTTGACTTTTATGGTTGGATCTGGTTTGTCTTAGACCACACAGTGCCAACATTTTCAGAAAGATAAGGACTGTGTATAGTGGAGGTGTGAAAGTCTTCATCTCTGTAAATATGTATTTAAATATCAATTTCATGAAAGGATACTTTCCTGAGGGTCCACAAAATAAATAATATGCTCAAAATCAATTAAAAAAAAAAAAATTGATAATTTCAAGTTACTTACCAAATGATGAGGACAGAACCTTTTGAGAACACCACCATTTATATTCTGGGGGGAAAAAGTTTTAAAAATTAAGAGACAATACAAAGAATTAGTAAGAAATTGTTTTAACTTTCATTATTTTTTGTTTTAATAATATGTAGGGGAGAAAAATGGAAATGAATCTGACAGTATGCGGAAGAGTAATAAATGAAAGAGAAAAAAAGGAAATGTAAGGTTGATTGATATTTTTCAAAAATCAATAAATCATCTGTACATTTCCTATTTTTGTCTTTCACTTATTACTCTTTCATATATATATATTTACCAACTCCTCCACACGAGCAGGATGCGACACAAGGTCAATTTCTTAAGCGGAGTTCAACAGGTTTTCCTTCTCCTAGACTGGTTACCTAGCCATGGTTAAAGAGTCCAGTCTGCCCTGCTATTTATCCATAACTGGAGGGAGAGTAGAATTCATACCTTTCCCAAGGGTATTAGCGCTAAGTGAAATGCAATTACCACGTCCAGGATTTGAACTCGGGGCGACGTGTCCATTTCCCATGACTTTAACCATTACACCATGCGCTTCCCATTACTCTTTCATATATATCACCCCACAAAGGTAAGACACCAATTTTATCCTCTCCAATATCTTATATAATAATTATATTAATCTAATGCTTCAAAAAAAAGAGTTCAGTAAAAATGAAGAACGCTTTTCCATTAGGGACCTCTCTTAAAAAATTTTTTTTTTCTTTTAAGAGAGGTCCTTTGGAAAAGATTTTTTTTATTCCATTCATTTTTTCCATTAATTCTTAACTATATATATATTATATATATATATATATATATATATATATATTATATATATATATAGATAGATAGATAGATATGGAACCAACAGTATACGGAAGAGTAATAAGTGAAAGAGAAAAATAGGAAATATAAGGATGATTTATTGATATTTGAAAAAATATATCAATGTTTCGATTGACACAGTTCAGTTTACATAATCTCATAAATTCACACCAACACACAAAACCTTCAGTACACACAAGAAGTAAAGACTACAACAGGGTGTCAAGTCTTTTGACGTCACGCATGCGAAGCCTGTAGGAGAACTGCCACCCCATGTCCACTCGCCTGTTTTTAAAATGTCTCGCTGCTATCTTATGCAAATAAGTCTGTAGCATGAAAATGGCAGTTTCACGAATGGCTCTCAGAGAGTAGATCGACACGTGAGACAGCAAATGTGTTTAGCTTCTGGTAAGTCACTGTCACTTCTATTACAATATGTACAGTATTGAACATATTTAAAATAAATAGATATCAGATATGCATCTCTAATCTTCAGGACAAAACAAATATTGACTTGATATTGGTTTTTGTTTAACAGGTGATATAAGAAGGAATATTCATAGGCAAAAAATTATGTCATATCAGCATTTTTTTTTCTTCAAATCCTAGTGTTCCCATATGAATATGATATATATATATATATGTAATTATTTTACCACTATATAAAAAATGTAGGATGACAAGACTTTTGGACCACCCTGTAGAATGCTCTAACAGTCAACAAAAAATAATTAGCAGAAGCTGAGTAGAAACAGCAAGACTAAACTTTTTTTTTTATTTTAATTTTTTTATATATAAACAAAAAAGTACGGACCAAGTCTCCAATAGGCACCCCAAATCATCAAGTTAATGAAGGGTTCATATTTTAACTAGTCACCGGTAACTTCCGTAAAATGTGATTCTAATGATATTATCTTGTTCGCTATTCTGCATTTGTACCCAAAACTACTTTAATATGATGTTACGTTTAATCAAATGATAAACGGTTTAGAACTTTTGGAATATTCTTATTAGACTTTCCGACGCCAAAAGCTGAGGTTGAGAGTCACAGAATTTGACATCAAGTGAAAAACCGCTTAGCCATGGAAAAGGGCTGGCCTGGCTGGGAAGAGGAAGGCACACGAAACGAACGACTGATACTACACTCGTTGCTTTACCCACGTACGCAAAACCTATCGAGACAGGTGACGTCACGAGTTGGAGGAAGGGAAAGCGATCCCTATTGTCAGCAGTTTCAACAGTTAACACTCGGGACCCAGTCAGCGAACATCTCGTGGGGGAGGGAAGAAAAGTTATGCCCAAGAAGAAAGTCTCCATGACCAAAATGCCACATAAGAACTAATACCTGGAATAATCATTAACATGGAAAACAAATCACCCATAAAAAAAAAGATAAGTGCAAATTTATAAATTAATTTGAAGAAGAAATTCCACCAAAATGACATTATAAACTCTAGCCTGTCGGCGTTCGTATTATGATTCCCAAAGACTACAAACTTGAATTAAATGTTGTGTTTTAAAATAATATTGTGTCTTATTGTTGTTTGTTGCCAAGTTTTTGCATATATGCCTCTCAATTTTCTTTGGTATCTCTGATGAAAAGCGCTGTATAGCGTTGAAGCGATAGGTGAACGTAACAATGAAAACGTGTATTTTGTCTGTTAATAATAACATGAACTATTTAATTTATCATAACTTCTGATTAAAATCATTAGTTTGTTTACAAAAATTTGGAAACAGATGTTACCGGTGACGAGTTAGAATGTGAACCATTGATAATTTGGGGTGCCTATTGGAGACTTTATCCAAAAGTACAATACATTGAGTAATTCAAATTTAGTAGAAAATTACACAGGCGATCCAAAGCTTTTAGTGGTGATAAATTTTGTTAAATAGAACTACAATTTAATTAGTCAGGTATAGACAGTCATGCTATTTAGATGTACAGTAGAGGTCACATGTATTGGAGTTTAGAGTTTGAATGAAATAAAACTAAGAGTACATTCAATGAAGAAAGATAAACTACTTACCTCTGCAATCTTCCTCTTGTCATAAATCCTAAAGAAAGAAAAAAAATAATCAAATCAAAAGTTGGAATATTTATAGAGACATTTTTAGTACACAGAAAATCCTTAAAACAAATTTTGGGTGTCACCAGAACGATATTTCATACCTTTTTAATCTCATTATAAAACTACAAAGAATATAGTTTAGACCAAAAGCAATTTATGATGCAACTAGAAAGGCTACTTGGCATTGCCCAGGTGGAATGAATGAATAACACAACATAATATTATGGTAAAAAATATGATCTATAATATACAGTTGTACCTTGATTTATGAGTTTTACTCTTTACTAGCAAATATATGCACCCTCCGGGTGCAAGTATTTAAGTTTTAATGTAATAAAATATCATATGAAACTAAATAAGAATGCAGATAAAAATATTTGAAACAGAGGGGGGGTATAATCGAAATATAGAACAACAGAAACTTACTCTTCCATCACTCTCGTCTTTCATTGTTATTTTTTCTAATTTAAGTATTTAATTAAAAGAAGAAGTAAAGAATAAAATGACACTTATTTTTTCTTGTTAATGGATTTCATTTAAGATTCATTGAAGAGATTTTTGCTTATATTCATTAAAATAAAACCAAACAGTTAGAAAGCAATAATACTAAGCACATATTTATTAAATTCGATTTTTTTTATATCAATATGCAAATTAGCCTTCCTGTTCACACTGTAAACCGCTATTTTGTTGTATATATAAACATAATTGTATGTTGTTAGTATGTAGATATGGTTAACAGTATTAATAATGTAAAACAATTTTATTAATAATAGAGGTTAAAATAAAAATAAAATCATTGAGAATGTGATGTCAATAACTAAGGGAATTGTAACTTGAGTAGTGATATAGTTTCGGTTACAGACAAAAAAGCACACAATCTCCATTATAATAAGATGAGCTATCACTCAGTTGATTTTTTGCTTAGTGTTGTGAACTCAAATTTGAGGTACGAGCAAACTTCAAATAGACTTATGTTAAGAAATTCACTAAAAACCTTTATGATTACAAACTTATGTCAAAGAAAAATATTATTAAAAAAAAAAAAAAAAAAAAAAAATTTAAAAAACATCAAAACATTACAGCAGATAATTTATTACATTCTATATTAGGTTTTTATACAATATAGTGATATTTTTCTTTTGTATTATTTAGATTTTTCTGGCTGTTGTCCTCATCTTTATTGTTATATATATATATATGTTTCGCTTGATGTGCCCTCTGGCCTTCTTTAGGCATTTCTTGTTAAACTCGAGAGCCTTCACAGAACTTTGAACCGAACCCTTTATTTATTCCACCAGGGAAGAGTATTCTCATTCCATTAACCATGACCAGGTACAAGTGTTAAGCTATGTTAAGTATTCTATGTTATCAGGTCAGGATTGAACCTGCAACCGACAGATTATCATTTAGAACTGTAACTCAACCCTTATATCTGTTGCACCATGTGTTCATTTCTTATTTAAAAAAACAGAACAAAAAAAACCCCAGGGTATTTGGGGGGAATGAATGGATTAATATTATTTCAGTTCGGTAATTTATGGGGAAGTGCGTCCCGGTCTCCTGCCTCAAGAGTTGCTGCCCGGTGACTATTAAAATAACGACCCAGCTCAGTCTATTCAAAACTATCCATCTATCTCAATTTGTTCATATTTATCTATATTATTTTAAATACCAAGATTTTTTTTTTATTGATGTTTGTTTAATGTTTTGTTTTTAGTTTAAATAAACAAGAATTACGACAAAAAAAGAAGCCCCCCCCCATACATTTACTTGTCGAAAATGTCTATCTATCTATATTATTTTGTTTATTTATCTATCTATTTATCTCAGTCTATTCAAAACTATATAGACATCTTCATATCTAAACAAGAATTACGGCAAATTACGATAAACAAGAATTACGACAAGCTGGGGTTGTTATTTTGATAGTCACCGGGTAGCGGTTTTTGAGGCGGGAGACCGGGACGCACTTCCTCATAAATTACCTTCAGTTCATTTCAATGGAGAAAATTGATTGGATATACAAGGAAATTGAGTTAGGAGGAATTAAACTCATAAATCAAGGTACCACTGTATTTCATCGAAATTAATGAATTTATTTTATTCGTTTATTTTTACATAGAAGTGGTGGGGCCGGGTTAGCTCAGTCGGTAGAGCGTTCGGCTAGAAACTACAAGGTTCCTAGTTCTATACAGGTCCCCGCAAACTCAGCGTATGAGTAGCATAGGGATCTGTGCGGTAAAGTAAGGAGCTGATGGTAGGTGTGGCGCTCCACCGCAGATGCCAAAACAATCTCCTTTACAATGTACATATACCTGTATACATATGTGTTATATGGGTTAGCTCAGTCGGTAGAGCGTTCGGCTAGTAAACCACAAGGTTCCTAGTTCGATACCAGTCCTCACCAACTCAGCGTATGAGTAGCACAGGGATCTGTGCGGTAAAGTAAGGAGCTGATGGTAGGTGTGGGGTTCCAACTCAGATGCTAAAACAATCTCCTTGGTCTAGCGCTATTGAAAAGGGGATAGGCTCCCTCGCTGACTGGCTGATATACGACTTTAGGCCGCCCCGTCGACTTTACTTATATCAAAATAGTTTCATCAAGAAATAATCATGTGATTAAGAAAAAAAAAAAAAGAAAAGAAATTGCAATTTTTAAAATTTTCAGTTTTTCAAAATCAAAAAAAATTTACAAAGATTTGTCTAATTCCGCATCAATTTTGTTTTTTTTTACAGAATATGAAATGATATATCTGGATTAGGGGATATATTCTGAAGTTGATATTTGGTATATTAGCGCAGTAGTAATTGGTATGCTGAATAGCAATCCATCTGCCGAGTAGTCGTGGTGTCGTCTAGCGAGTAAGTTTAGCTTGTAGGCATTAGGTATAGGACCAACACAGTGTCGACTATTTATACATGACACTGTCCAATCAGATTTATAGTGAGGGTACCAAGGTATTTTACATATTCATTATATCATGAAAATAGGAATATTATAATCAAATATTTCATTTATAATCATTTCTTTTTTTTCATGAATTGATATTTTTTATAAACAGGAACAACACAAAGAGAGATTTTATTTTAATTTTTTGTTCACTTTCACACCTGTTTTGTTCGCCACATTGATGTCTTGCAATATAATTTCTGTCATTTTCTTTTGATAACTTGTTTTAGTCTTGATTTTATGTTGAAAGAGTGAAAAACAAAGAAGGATATAATCATTGTGAATTTGTGGAAAATCTGAAACATTTTCTAAGTTGGGGATACTCCCCCCCCCGGTTGGAATATTTTATGTATATATGTTACATAATTATTAGATTTACTTTAAATAATTAGTTGTGCAAATAGTGTAGAAATCAAAAATGGCCGTTATAAAGCTGCAGCCATGCTTGCGTATAGGTTTCGATTTTGAATTTGAACCATAGGCTTGACCTGTCTGTAACCTTCCTTCCAGTGGATACCGTGAGAATCGGTGAGAACCGGTTTAGACAGGAAAGTAGATTTTTAGTCAGTCGGCGAGAAACCACGACGGGGATGGTTGAGTCATGTTATATTTCACGCTCCGGCTCGATTTGCTGCACAGGTAGTTCTGTTGGTGGGGGATTTTAATTCGAGAATAAAATATGATCCTCCAGGTTGCCAATATTTTACAGTTTTAATGCTAAGTAAGATATTGTAAAATTAGAAAGGCTATGAAAACTGAATTAAAATGCAGAATAAAAAGATTTAACAGCAGAGGGGTATAATAAAAAAAATGTATACAACACTGAAACTTACTTTCCATCTACTCTCCGTCTTTCATGTTATTTTTTCGAATTTACAGTACTACCGTTAAAAGAAGGAAGTAAAAGAATAAAATGACATTTTTTTCTGTGTAATGGTATTCATTTAAATTCATTGAAGAGATTCATTAAATAATAAAACCAAACAATTTAGAATCATAATACTAAGCACATATTTATTAAATTCGATTTTTTTAAAAATATAATATGCAAATTAGCCTTCCCGTTCACACTGTAAACCCGCTATTTTGTGTTAATATAAACAATTGCAGGTTGTAGTATGTAGATATGGTTTTAACAGTATTAATAATGTAAAACTATTTTATAATAATTGAGGTGTTAAATAAAATAAAAAGTCATGTGAGAATGTGTGATCCGTAATAAATAAGGGAATTGTACTTGAGTATGTAAGATAGTTCGGTTACAGACAGAAAAAACACATAATCTCCATTATAATAAGATATCATATAATATTGCTTGATGATAATGATGAACACGTATAATTGTTTCGGTCTTCTCATGACCTTCTTCAGGGACATGAGAGTATGAGTTCTTGTGTGTTTCGAGGAATATGAAATTTGTCTACATTTCATCACATACTGTTGAATAATTTTCAGTCTACTCCCATAACATTCAGGATTTTATTTTCTTTTTTTATAACAAAAGATATTCTTCACTTTCTTAGAATGTTATTCGTAACTTGAGCCTTATTTATAGTAACTGACTTCATTATTTTGGCCAATGTCTCCCACCATTCTGGTATTTAATTTACGCGAAACATAAATTTCTTTGTTACTTTACAGATAGTTAGAATTCACAACCAAATTGCATGATATTAGTATATTACATCCCATAAAAATCTAAGTATACATTCATGAAAAATATTGTTATATCCAGTCAGCGAAAGGAGTGTTAATTACATTCATGAAAATTAGTATATACAGTTGTAGTGTGCGAGCTCTCTAAGTAGTATTTAACTACAATGAGAGAGAGACCCTAAAGTTAAAAAATAAAAGACATAAAAAATTTCTAATAATAATCAAATTAACTTTAAATATCATTAAGTATGTATAATTTTCAAATCACAATAAAAAAAAGACGATAGCAGGCAAATACTTTAATATATTACTTTAAGCGTCTGTGAAGCGATCTCGTACATTGAAATGTTATTTAGAATTATTAAGTGTTCTTAGTGTTCTTTAGTTTGTTTAATTACCATGTTATTTGTTGAACTTTATATAGTGCTATGAAGATTGCTACCTTTCTTCTTATTACCATTTCCTGTTCGCCAAATACCTCTCTCTTCTTTCATAAGAGTTAACTAAAAATAAAGTCGAACCCCGTGGCGGTAATATCGGTATCAGCTTGACAGCGAGGTAAGTCTAGGTCCCCTTTCACTAGCACTAAGACCAAAGAGAATTTTGCGTACTGGATATTGGAAAGCGCAACACCTACCCATTCACTCCACCTTTACCGACAGATCCCTGGGCTACCATACGGCCTGGAGTTGGCCAAGGGCTGGTACTCGAACCCAGGAATACTTGTGTATCCTAGCGGAACACTGGCCCGGAATACCAAGCTGAGCAAAAATTACTTCCATTTTCTTCTTTTTTTTTTTTTTTCTTTTTTAATGTATTTTGACGCATGTTTTGTCAAAATAATGTTCTTCATAAGAAAACTGTGGCTCGTGAAACTTTATTATTTGGCCAGTGACAACTCTTGGCAACTCAGCCGTCTGCTTCCTGTTTGTGCCTTTAGTGACTTGAGAATCAACACTCTAATTGTATTATTATTACCTTCTTCTAAATATTGTCAACGGTGGCGTTAGAATAAAATATACTGAATCCTATTATTTTTACTTCTACCAACAATGCTTACTTCTACTCGAAGAACAGTTTTCTTAAAACACACACAACACACACACACACACTACACACATATATATATATATATATATATTATATATATATTATTGATATATATTGAGACAAGGTTACATTTATCTATTTTACAAATCACCTCACCTCCTAAAGAATTTGGTTTGCTATTATAAATTTGTTGTTGTATATCTGTTCATTATTAACATACTTTTTAGTAATCTAACATTAGTTGTTTCACTTTTGAGTAAGCTCCTAACTTTTGGTCGGACATTTTCATTTCACTCCGTTAAATCTACACTGACAAAATTGATATATTCGAATCCAGTTACACTGGCATTGTTTTACACAAAAAATATCATTAAAATGTGTTCTTAATTGTCTCGATGCAATTATCTTGAAATGAACTTAATGTTATGTAAGACACCATTTATTGATATTTTCTCGTCGTTAAAAACATTGCTTGTAATTATATCGAATCAAAATTTGTATTTTTCAGCTGTAGATTTATGGTGAAGAATTAAAATGGCGACCAATAACATAAGGCTCTCCTCAAGGGAGGTTACTCTCATATGTAAACTAAAGTGTCAGATTACCCACTTCTTATTCTTGTCTTCTACTTGATTTTTTTTTTTTTTGTCTATATTTCAGAATAGTGGCCACCAAAGAAAATGACCAAGAAAGATAGCCTCTTATTCCATCCACCTCCAACCCCAGTCTATCATTTTTTGAGTTTTTGGTTGCTGTGGCCAGAACCATTACCTTCAGGTTTGTTACAACTTGAATATTTCGGGGTGGGGGGATACCCCTCACTCTGTCCAGTTCGCACTTTATCAAATAAGTGACCTGTACTATCTGCCTTTAAATCATTTTTGATCAACTGATTACACTGTTCCATTCCAATAATTAATAGTGCCTCGTTATCAATATGATTATGAATTAGATGTGTCCATTAATATATATAAATAGAATAATATATAAATAATAAAAAAATGATAATAATAATAAAACAATATAAATATAATAAATATAATAATAATAATATAAAAATATAATAATAAATAATAAATTATATAAAAATAAATAATAATAATAATAAAAAATATATAATAATAATAATAATATATTCGAAGTAATTAATAATTATTAAATAATCAATAAATAAACTAATAATAATTATATAATAATAATAATAGAATAATAAAAAATAATATAAAAAATCAAAAAATAATAAATAAAAAAAATAATAAAAAATATAATAAATAATAATTAATAATAAAAACAATAATATATAATAATAAAGAATAATAAAAAATGAATAATAAATAATAAATTAATATAAAAATAATATAATGAAAAAAATAATATAATTATTATATAATAAAAAATAATTAATAATTATTAATATAATAATAATAATAATAAAAAAAAATTATAATAATCTTAATATAATAATAATAATAAAAAATAATAAATAATTATGAATAATTATTAATAAATAATAAGTAATAAATTATATATGAATAATATAAAATGTGCATTTCCATTAATGATTAATGTGTCCATTTCTCTATTAATAATAGTGCCCTCGTTATCAATATTGATTTAAAAAAAAAGAAATCAAGTAAAATTCAAAAAGAATCATCTTATACTAAATCTCGCTACAGTTCTATTTGTAACTGAATTAAGGAAAATGCGATGCCATGAATAGTTCTCTTGAATACATTATTCTCTGTTTTCCTCTTAGCTCCGTAGTAAAAAGTAAGTCACGGGGCGGCCCTAATCGTCGGTATCACGCCAATTCAGCGATGGGACGTCCTTCCCCTTTTTCCACGTAGCGCTAGGACCAGGAGATTGTTTGTTGCGTCTGCTGGTAGGAGCGCCACACCTACCATCACTTCTTTTACTTTACTGCACAGATCCCTGCTGCTACTCATACGCTGAGTTAGGCGGAGCGGCCAGTATCGAACTAAGGACCTTGACGGTTTCCTAGACTGCCGAACACTCTACATCTGAGCTAACCCGGGCCCCATAAATTCCAGTTCATAATGTAAGCTTTTGGTCTTTTTTGAGTTCATCCCCACCGGAGATAAAAAGGTTAAAATTCGGAGGCAATCCTATTTCATTCACATTGGCGATTAATAAGCCATCACTAATCACTTCCCTTATGGCAAGCCCCAACCTCTTTTTATTCATATGGGTGCTAGAAGGCAGGTGGCTGAGGGGTCTTTACATGTCCTGGGAATGATGTTTAAACTTCTATCTGATGGTGAGGTTCCAGTTTTGAGGTTTGGGGAATCTTCTGTGTACACCCTTCGATCCACAACATGCTCCTGGTCCGTACTCTGATCCGGCATGGACTGAGTACGCTGTTTAGGGTCCCATCTATGGGTGAAAGCAAAATATGTATTTATAAAAAGATTGTAATATATCCCATTTAAGAATTGATTATTCAAAACTTTATCGCATTAAACGACCCACTTGAGGTGATATGCCGTAAAAACAATACCAAACTATGCACTTCACCCGCCTCTTTTAGTGGAATTTGCAATATTTTATCCTCCTTATAGTACTAATCCGTGACATGATTTCATAGCGCGTTCTATTCAAAGAAGCTAATTCAAAGTAGAGGCCTACAATTCTAGGTTTGCCTTCTTGACAAGAGAAAGGCGACCTTAAAAATCTCTAATGCCTTTCGACCATCTCCTTTGCCATCCCTCATTACCAATGATGAAACTTGATCGTTTAAAAACATTGGATCAATTCAGCATATATTGTTGCATTCTTTTCTGCAATAATATCGGTCCTCGCTCTTTGGTTCAGATGCTTGCATATATTATATTGTTGTAGTTGAAGCGGTCCTTAAATATGTGAGGAACTTGTGCATTCCAGAGTTCATACTTAGCTTCATTGCCATCAAAGAAGATCCTTGCATTCCTAGCCCATAACCTGTTACGTTTTTATGGGCCATCCCTTTAAAACTTCAAGCAAGAGCACTTGTCCAGCGGAAATCCTTGTAAAGAATCCTTTGGTTGTAAGTTCCTCTGTCAAATATCAGTGATTAAGTAGTTAACTAGCCACGCATTATGGATATTGATTGGCGGAGGAAATTAGACCACGTGACCTCGCCCAGTCTATAAATTTAGGTGGTGAATTGTAGCACACATTATATGTTGCATACCCATCTCATTACTTCTTACTTCTATTCTTCTTCTATTCTTCTGACTCTTAATGTTCATTCATAGGAATCTCTAATCTAACGTCTGGACTTCCCTTGGGGACTTCGTGTCTAGTCTTCCATTGGCGGATTTCTCTTTATCAGATATGCCCTGTGTTTGTGTAAGTTGTTTATATAAATAACACCAGACTTCGATTATACTTTG
>CM042158.1:96191962-96196465 GCA_023376005.1 Doryteuthis pealeii | reverse complement strand
TCCTACTGTAATATAATAATATGGTCACGGTACCAAAAAGGCGTTTGATACGTGGCGGGGCTTGTCACCGTGCCTCAAAATTCACGGCACTAAAAATGTGTTACATAATCATTAGACACCTAATGATTATGACAATAGTGTAGAAATCATATTAGTGCAGCTGATGGCCTTGAGAGTGAGTGACAGCGTTTGACCTCACTCTGACCTTGCGTTCTGGGGATGATCGTGAGAATTGGAAGCCGATAGAAGGCCCTTCGGGTTTAAGGTGTAAGCAACTTAGTTAAAGTTAGAACTTAGAAGCGAAGCTAGCAAGATGTGAGTCTCACTGCGTGATTGTCTGGTCTGGGGATCTGGAATAAAGTAACATCAAAAGTAAATCGAAGTCTTGTGGTTATTACTAAAAGCTATCAATGACACAAGGCTTCTGATAAGGAACGATCCCCAACAGAAACCAGACCCGGAATTCTCAATAGAAGACCAGACGAGTCCTTAGAAGATATACCAGATCCGGCCAGAAGAATAGACGACAGAGTAAGAAGTAAGAGAAGTATATAACATATATCTATTTAGGGCCGTCAAAGAAAAGGCACTACGTAATAAATGTATTGGTTATATAACAAAGTACCAAGGTGTCTTTGTGGCAAACTCATTGTCGATAAAGAAGGCACAACAGACACGTAAGGCTTAGCATTTATTTTCAGGCTCGTGTCGCGGACTCTGTTTCGGAGAGAAGGAAAGACAGAGAGAAAGAGAGGGAAGACACTGTTAAATTACTGTACCTTCTAACATGGTACCAACTATATCGCTGTCCCAACACTAGGGACCAGCAGCCCCGTCCGAACTCTACGCCCCGAAAAGCAAAAAGAGAGCGATTTTCTTCTTTCTCGTTCCTCGTCACCACGTTACTTCGCTTCCGGTCAACACCCGGAATTTCCGTTCAGCTTTCAATTCCTCTTCCGGGGTCATTCTTTGGTCAAATTACCGGCAACACGTTGTGTGCCCACTCCTCCTTTTTTAACCTTTATTTTCTCTTTTTCTTCTTCCTCTGTTTCTATAGCAGTCCGCACACAGCTTTATTACCGCTCTCAAACTCCGGTAGACCCTAATAATTACACTACACCTACTATTTGCCCATAGCTAAAGAGAGAAGAACTGGTTTCATACTGTTATATATTGTACAAACGGAAATATGAATTTCTGGTTTTATTAAACAAAGAAGTTTTTACAACTGCCCGTTATCAGATCAGGAGATAAAAATACGTGGGTGTAGCTAGGAAGATAAAAGAACTGAGGGCTTCAGACAGGTCAGTCGTCAGAGCCAGAGGCAGTCACGCGAGGAGAGAGTGAGGGATCGGAGTCAGTAGTCGGCCGAGCGGGACCTCGTATAGTTGGTGTCGGAAAAGCTAGCGTTAATATTTACCAACTGAAAAGCTTGTCGCCCAGAAATTTAATTGAAGGACCGAAAGTGTAAAGACTGAATATATTGATTAAACTGACCCTCTCTCTCGAAGTTAAGAAGCTTGAATTTATTTCAATAAACTTCTGGAGGATAACTTTGGTGTTATTGTCATCCCTTACAACGAAGATAAAACTATTGCAATTTAGTACAGTGACGACGCGCTATGCAACAATACCTTTTCTATGAGCATTAGCGCGAAAGTGAAACCCAAACAGCCTTGTCCAGAATTTGAACTCGGGTCCACTTTCCTTAAAAGATAAACGTTAGAGTTCTCGTGTGAGATGTTATAAGAAATTGTGGGGACAAGAAGCCTCCTGTCACGTAGACAGGAGAACGCAAGTGTACGTCGTCACATGTTCTGACGAAACGGCCAAGGAGATAGATTTAGGTTTTCGTGCTTATTGCTTGGCACGCCACCTAGCGGCTAAACGAGAAAACACGGGAGGTAGATGTGAAAGTAAGGAATGTAATTCCACAAATTTAATACCTTGCTAGCAATCACCGTTACACGACGACAGGCATCATGTATTGAATTTCTGTAATCACACGAAATAAATGAATACAGAATAATCAGCTACAAGGCTTAGCGTATAGACTGACCTAAATCTTGGCGGTAAAACCTTCCAATAAATTCCACAATTTTTATTGACGTACACAAGGGATTGTCGTTTGTTTTACATTTTGCGAATGATTATGCGTTTATTTCACAATATTTCAGCCAAAATCATTAAGAATTAACGCTATCCCCATTCCCCCCAAAATAATGTAATATATACAAGAAACAAATAACATATTGCCTCTTTAAATTCATATCAAATTTCTGTTGAGCGAGAATACATCTTTAAAGAAATTTAATAGTAAATAAAATTGGCCCCTATTATGAGTATTTACGGGGTTTCGTTGGAGCCCTTATTCTCCGTAGTTGTTATTATTCGGACGAAAGAAGGAAACAAACACGAATATAAAATGCAGACACTTGTATAATCAAAAAGTACAGAAATGCTGTTGCAAATTTTTTTTGCATTTGCTACCAGACTTATCTGTGAGGGGAAATAATGTTCGTGGAGAAGTGGCTCTAGAAAGGGAATACTGGTCACTGTGGTTGTAGAGTTTCTGTAGAGACGCGTCCGTTTTGGTCAGTTCTCGTACAATAGGTAAAAAAAGTGTAGGGAATGCCTTTCGGAAGCTACTCGACTAAGTAACAATCTTTTAAATGATGGTGGATAGAGCCCTTCTTAAGTTGACTATTTAGGTCCTTAGCCTTCTGATAAGTATGCTGTCGAAACAGCCTTCAAACAAGTGTGCTGTTTAAAAAACGCCTCCGTCCAGGTCGACAGCCTACAGACAAGTAAAGTGTAGGGAATGCTTATTTTTGCGACTTCCCTCGGTAACTGCTCCCTGATAAGTAAAAAAGGGTTTTGGTTTTTGGCGCGAACATCGTATTGGCGATTCACCCTCTAGCGGTAGGGGAAGATAATTCTCTGTCGAATTTCCTATATTAACGCTATCCCCATTCCCCCAAAAATAAATAATATACAAGAAACAAATAACATATTGCCTCTTTAAATACATATCAAATTTCTGTTGAGCGAGAATACATCTTTTAAAGAAATTTAATTGTAAATTAAATTGGCCCCTATGGCGTAGGGGAGATAATTTACGGGGAACAAATGACGCAGAGTGAAAAGTTAGGCGGGAAATTCAAAGGCAAGCTACTACGACAATGTTTAAAACTACAACAAGGGTTTAATACATGGTAAATGTACAACAATACATATATTTACGTTAGAACAAAGGAGGTTAGTGAATGTTTAATTCAATGTTCGTTGAGGTTAGGTTGGATATTAAGAGTATTTACGGGGATTTGTTGGAGCCCGTAGTTGGCTATTTCGAACGAAAGAAAGAAACAAATACGAATATAAATGCAGACACTTGTATTATCAAAAAGTACAGAAATATTGTTGCAAATTTTAATGGCATTTGCTACGAGACTTATCTGTGAGGTTAAATACTGTTTGTTGGAGAAGTGGTGATAACAGGAGTATTCTGGTCGCTGGTTGGAATGTTGTTAGACGCTTCGTCAGATCGTTTCTCGTTCTTCAGTCTTCTGTTAGTATGCTATTGTATCAGCCTTAGAAAGTTTGCTGTTACAACGCCTTAGAAAGTTCGCTGGTTATGGACGAGGTGGCTGGAGGCGCTATTTTCACGTCCTTCCCTTGTAACTGTTCTATGATAAGTGAGGTTTGGTTTGATTCTCGCGCCAACCTCCTATTGGCGATTTGCCCCTAGCGGTAGGGGAAGATAATTCTCTGTTGAATTTCCGATAATATAGCTACAACAAGTGTTTAATACATGGTAAATGTACAACAATACATATATTTACGTTAGAACAAAGGGGGTTACTGAATGTTTAATTCAATGTTCGTTAAGGTTAGGTTGGATATAGCTACCGGTAGTTTGTTTGTTTAGGGGACTCCAAAAGACCATGGAAGATTTAGGTAGTTAGTTAATTACTTAGTTGGGTTGCAAGAGTTAGAGTCCTGCTAGGAGTCTTGTAATAGACTTCTGAATATATCCGAGGTTATTGTAGGAAATTGTCAAAGACTTTCTAAATTCTCCTATGCGGAAAGTAGTAGGTCTATCGTCCGTCTAGGGTGTTGATAAAGTCTATGTCTCGAAAGGGTTGGTGAACAAGAATTCCTTTTAGGGTTTAATATTCTATGTCCGTTTTATCCTTAAATGTGGTAAGCAGAAAATAGATTAGCAGGCATGCTAACACCTACCTTTGTGTCCCGCTAAGAAGGTTAGGAGTGAAAAGAGAGGGCGAAGGGAAGCCGCTGCCCGGTTTTATTGTCATCATTACGTGATCATAAGGGGGCAGCGGGCTACTGATGGTGTTGACCGGTGAAACCTGGAAATTTAGTCGGTGTAGCCGGAAGCAAGTCCCTTTCTAAATTTCAACACCTTATCTGAAAGTCTAAGATGATGCTGGATGTTGGTTGATTGGTTGATTGGATGGTTGGTTGGATGGTTGGTTGGTCGGT
>CM042158.1:96156962-96189462 GCA_023376005.1 Doryteuthis pealeii | reverse complement strand
GTTTTTTTTAATTTTGCTAGTATATATAATGCTCATTAATACATAGGTTACAAGGGCAATGTTATGGAATGTTCATGGTTTAGGTTGGACAAGCGACCGAAGTTTGGTTAAGTTTATCAAGTTAAACAGCACCGAGAGGTATAGCCGTAGTTTAGTAGTTCGTTAGTTATGTTTGGTTTGGTAGTTAATTAGTTTGCAAGAGTAAATCCTGCGACAGTCTATGACTGAGGTATCATGTGGGGAAGCTTGTCCGAAGGTTGCATCTTATCGAGGGCTCCTCTAATTCGTCCTGGGCAGAATGAAGGTAATTACTATCGGCCTTCAAGGGTAAAGATAATAAACTCAAAAGTCCAGAAGCAGGGAACGCCCAGAATCCTTCAAGGGTTAATATTCTGTCCGTTGTCCTAACTCATGAGAGAGAGAGAGAGAGAGAGAGAGAGAGAGAGAGAGAGAGAGAGAGAGAGAGAGAGAGAGAGAGAGAGCTTAGACGCACTTACCTTATTGCTGACCCCATGGGGTGCTGGTGTGAGCCAGCAGTTGTCCCCAAGGAGATACAGGTAGAAGAGGAGTGATCCCCTCAAGGGATGGTATTAGAAGAGAAAGAGTAGCCACTGTGGGGAACTTTTTATAAAGAACATCACGTGACCAAAAGGGGGTAGGGCAGGCTGCTGCTGCTGGTGTCGGTGAAACCCGACGCCTGTCTCCTAAGGGCTGGTACCGGTGAAGACCGAAGATAGTACCATAACAAATTTCAATATTTCATAAAAAATTGTCATGTAGTAGAATAAGGGACACTGTATCATAAATTGTGGGGATAGGAAACCCAAGCACCGGCCACTAACTTTTGACGGCAAAATAGCAAAAAATTAGTTTTGGAAATTATGACACACATGGGTTTTTTTCTATTTTTAGATTTGATGAAAAATTAGAGTTGGGGACCGTTAGAAAACGTATTGTGTGAATCTTTTTTTTTTTTAAATCTTGTTTTTGATTTTGAGCGACTTCCGGTCTAATTAAGTCTACTTGTTATGATTCTTTTGAATTTGACTTTTAAGCTCAAGAAGTAGATATTTCCGGTGTTTTCTACACTTCTCAAAAAACATTGACACACACTGACAAAAAAAACTATTCAATTACGATAAACGTTTTGATTAATTCTCATTAATTTTATAGCTTCAAAAAAGAGGATGTGAATCTCACGTAGTGTCATGGTTAGCAAGCTAGATTAGCATATCATTGTTAGTGAGTTCAATTCTCACTGAATGCCCCATACTTCTGTCTTTGTGACACAACTATCTTCAAAAAGAGGAAGAACTGAAGAGGAAAAAACTGAAATGAAAAGTAAAATTAAATAAAATTTTTAATTCAAATTAAAAAAAAAAAGAAAAAAAGAAATAGATCACTAAGTATAACTGAGCCTATTCTAGTAGTGACCATCCCAAGCGGAGATTTTCAGAGGTTTGAATTCAAAGTTTTCCTTCTCCTAGACTGGTTGCCTAACCAAGGTTAAAGAGCACAGTCTGCCCTACTATTTACCCATAACTGGAGGGAGAATAGTTGGATTCATACCTTTCCCAATGTTATCATTGCTATGTGAATTGTGGCTTTGAATTCGGGTCAATGAGTCCATTTCCTACGACTCTAACCATTACACAATGCGCCTCCAAAATTATTTTCTGTTAACTATGAATTTTAATTATTATTTTATGAAATTTAAAATCCCATTTTTCAACAATCATCTTTCAATTCGTATTGAAACTAGCCAGGGGCGGATTAAGTAGTGTAGAGTCCTTAACTCTTTTCCTACCTTAAGCCTCTTACAGCGACTCTCCTACCACTGCAATTCTACCTTAAATGTTTGGCGGTGGTTCTCGCGCGTGTCACTTGTTTACACTGAATACCTCTGCCATCTGGGGTGAATTTTGAAATATCCCATCATGTGTGGAAATTTATTAAGGGAATGGTTATCCGGCCCCACCGGACACTAGCAGCAGTCCCTTAGGGTCACATGATGCTAACTATAAAAGAGGGGACACCGAAGAATTCGGCCTGTTTTTGCCTCTACCCCTGGCTGGCAACAATTGTCCGTATCGTTCGTAGGCCAAGACGGTGACGACTCGGAATCATCACCAAACTAGAGCGGCAAACGTATGTCGCGGAGCCGATAAGGATGTCGACTTCGCGGACTTTTACTTTGTAGGGGGTTATGAGATGTGTTCAATAATATTAGGAATGACGAATAAAAAATATGACACAGTTTAGAGAATACGTAGAGAATACGGAGAAATGATAAAACAAATGCATATAATTATAAAATAACAAATAGGGAGTTATGAGATGTGTTCAATAATATTAGGAATGACGAATAAAAAATATGACACAGTTTAGAGAATACGTAGAGAATACGGAGAAATGATAAAACAAATGCATATAATTATAAAATAACAAATAGGGAGTTATGAGATGTGTTCAATAATATTAGGAATGACGAATAAAAATATGACACAGTTTAGAGAATACGTAGAGAATACGGAGAAATGATAAAACAAATGCATATAATTATAAAATAACAAATAAATTTATTCAGAGAATAAATTTGCGATAATCAACAAAATGTGAATGTACAAAAGAGATAGAATGTGTATATATGATGTGGAAAGGTTTTCTAAGAAATGTGTAATGTAAAAGTTCATATGTTAAGTTTGGAAAAGTTCGTTTAGATGTGGACAGAAATTAGAATCAAGTTTGTATATATGACCTACTGAAACGGATTCTTGATGTTGAATACGGTGGTACGATTGAATGGTAATAGTAGTAATTGTGTTGACTTGGTCGTATTCTATCTGGCAGCGAGATGAGATCTGTGTGTTTGTGGTAATTAATTTTTGGCGCAAACGCACGGATGTAGTAGTGAGCAATGCTAACCTAGCCAATCGATTTTGATTTTTGTGTAAACATTTGTTTTAATCACTTTTCCTTAAATTTAGGAAAAGGATTTGTGTTCGTGTGTTTGCTTTAATCACTTTCCCTTAAGTTTAGGAAAAGGATTGTGTTGTGTGTTTGTTTTAATTTCTTTTCCTTAATTTTGAGAAAAGAAATGTGTACGTGTATTTATTTAAAAATATAGAATTGTATTCTATACGCACACCAAAAACCATTTCTACAGGGCTCAACAAGTTACGAGGAACAGAACTCACAAGGATTACAGCTAAGTTCCGCAGGCATTTTTATCTGCAACCTTTAATTAACTAATTCCCTTTAACTACATTTAACAACCTTTTACCCACCAAACACTTTTGAACTCCATTGGACTCTTTTGGACTCTTTTGAACCCTTTCGGTTGTTTTAGATTTTGTGTATATCCCTGTTTGATATTTGTTTATATGTACAGTAAATATTTTGTTGTATAAAAAGTCGTTTGTCTCCTTTTCTTCAAAAGCGGCGGCACACATCTCCTCACTGCGTTCGAAGTAGGGTTTATTCTCCTACAAAACTTAGGATCTAAACAGTGCTTTTCCGGGGACAAAATTCCCCACACAAGCAGTTAAAAATACTAAGAAAATTTGGTCCAGCCGTAGGGAAAATTTGGTAGGCATAGAGTTAAGCACTTTGAAAATTGTAGTCCTTCTCTACATATAAAGACTGGGAACTGATTCGTAACATTATTCTATTATTAAATAACTTTAATGATCAACACTTACTTTATCAAAATATCATTTATTTCATGGAGATTAGGTCTCTGTTTGTCTGTAACCGAAACTACGTCACTGTTTACGTTACATTACCCAAAAATCGTCACAACATAGAATAAATACACTCAAAATTTGGGCATGAAACTAATAGTTTTTAAAAATAAGTTTTAATAAATACATGCCCGGTATTACATATTTATACATAGTTTGTTTTATTCTGATATGTATTTAAAGTTATCAGAACTAAGTTTCCGTTTCAAATTGTTTTATTTTTTACTCCTTTTATAAATTTGACGATTTTACTTACTTATGGCACAAACTCTCTGATATCGAATTTTTTAACTCCCAGGCAATATCTTTCAAAGTTAATTTTTACACCGCCCAGATGGTGTTTTTTTTTTTTTTTTTTTTTTTTTGTTGCTAGTTATTATAATTAAATAAGACCTTTTTCATATGACTTTTTTCTAGTCTCTTATTAATCAAGTTGAAGTATTGTGACAAAACAACAGGGGAAAAGTCATGTTAATGGAAATATAGCGAAGAGGGATTTTTTTCTTAATTTGCACAATTGCTTTAGAGTTCTGCTGTATATATTTTTCTTAATGTTTCTATGTGTCACATAGACACCTCAGCAAACACGAACAGTGGGTGGGTGGGGGGCTCAGTGGTGTAGTGGCTAACGTACTGGACTGCGAGATCATAGTAAACAAGTTCAAACTCTTTGTTGGTGGTACCCCACTGCAGAGAATACAGTCAGGCTATTCTACGATCTGCCGATAGGACATGCTCAACGCACGGTTATCACAGTGATTATTTTGTTCCTCAACCCTTCAGGGAAAACTCATGAAAATACAAGATTCCCCCCTCACCACATACCGTGGAAATTATTAATGAGAACGTTTTATAATCTACGTCTCGGAGACATCTTCGGAAGACCAAGCAAGAACCTATTTGGAAATTCCATAGTTAATTATCTCCCCCTACCGCTAGGGGGAGAATCGCCAACATCGTATGTTGGCGCCAATACCAAAAACTTTACTTATCATGGAGCACCCACTGAGGGTAGTCGCGTAAATAGCGGTCCCTACACTTCATTCATCACTTAGCCCAAAAACAGGGCTTACTTCTAAGGACCGTTGACCTGGACGGAGGCATTTTTTCACAGCACACTTTCGAAGGCACATAAGCACATTACAGAAGGCACCAAGACCAAAGTCTACTTGAAAAGGGCCCATTCACCGTCATTTAAAGAACTATTACCAGGGCGAGAAGCTTCTAAAATAGCATCCCCCATCACTTATCACAGAACCAGTTACGAGGAAGAACGAGAAACGTCCGAAGAAGCATCCTATCAACTTTCCAACCAGCAACAGAATACCCCTGTTATCACCACTACTCCAAAAATATTACTTAACTCAGATAAGTCTGGTAGCAAATACCAATAAAATTTGCAACAAGTTCTTGTATTATTTGTCAATACATGTATTAAATTTCCATTGTGTGTTTGTCTTCTTTGTCCGATAATTTGCCTACAACTACGGAGAAATAAGAGCTCCTTCGAAACCCCGTAAATACTCTCAAACCCTTTAGAGATGTATTTAAGCTTAGTCAACCTTCCCTTTGTTTAGTCCTTTTGCTAAAAACATTGCTCTAGCCTTCCTTAGCCATTCTTATCTTTTTATCTAATTATCGGTTTATATGTTGAATAAATTATATGTTATGAATATATGGGACAACTTGTACTTGATTCTTCCTATTTCTAACAGGTTAAGCATCTTAATACTATAATAAAGCTACCATTAACATGGCTTACACAACTCGTTCGTACTGACCTTTAAGTCGACGCCATTATGATATAATTATTAACGGGAAAGCAATTCAACATTCATACATCTCTAAAGACTATTTGATAATTCAAATTTACTGAATTTAAACCGGCGTTTAGAAGGACGCTTAACAACTGGTAGTCACTTGAATGAGAGACAACGCCGAACAACTTACATTTTTTTATGTATTGAAGAAAGGTCGAACATTTCTTTTTTCTTACATCTACTTACCGCTCTGTCTCGCTGAAGTTCACACACACACACACACACACACACACACACACACACGTATATATATATATATATATATATATATATATATATATTATATATATATATTTATATATATATGAAGTGGTCAAACGATGTGTTTGAAATGGCGAAGGCCGACAATTTTTAGGGAGATTATGTGCTTAATTAAAGTCATACCTAGAGGCATAATGGGCTGAAATGTACATACAGAGATTGACTTTTTCTCGATTTGTTTACGCTTTACATTTAAACCGATATGCACGCCTAATTCATTTAATTATAATTAATTAACAAATTAGGTATGGCTTTAATTAAGCACATAATCTCCCTAAAAATATATATATATATATATATATATATATATGTGTGTGTGTGTGTGTGTGTGTGAATAAAAGGAAGTGAATCCGACGGTATGTAGTATAATAAAAATTGAAAAACCACAGGTTTAAATGAGTTAAGTGGTGAGTTTATTGGCCGACGCTGCAGGGTTTCGATCTATTAATTAGATCATCTTCAGGGCTTCATAAACACATAAAAAATGCACAATGCTTTTTTTTTTCGATACAAACACTTACACATTCTAATACTCACACCATAAAAAAAAAATATTTGACGTCATATTTCAAACCGTTCATTTTTTCAACGTTTTTTTTTTCTTAGACTTCAAATTTTAAACAGACCGATAAACAAGGACTATTACTCGCCTTTCTCCTTATTCTGAGATATTTTTTAAATTTTTTATCACCTTCCACATACCAACAAAAGCCCTGAAGATGATCTAATTAATAGATCGAAACACTGCAGCGTCGGCCAATAAACTCACCACTTAACTTATTCAAACCTGTTTTTTTTTTCAATTTTTTATTATACTATATATATATATATATATATATATATATATATATATATGAAGTGAACAAACAATGTGTTTGAAATGGTGAAGGCCGACAATTTTTTGTGAGATTATGTGCTTAATTAAAGACAAACCTAATTTGTTAATTAATTAATTATAATTAAATGAATTAGGCGTGCATATCGGTTTAAATGTAAAGCGTAAACAAATCGAGAAAAAGTCGATCTCTGTATGTACATTTCAGCCTGGGTTCGAATCACGCACAAAGCATTGCCCTGTCTATAGCTCTGCTGATGAGGCCTAATAGGCTGAAATGTACATACGGAGATCGACCTTTTCTCTTATTAGTTTACGCTTTACATTTAAACCGATATGCACGCCTAATTCATTTAATTATAATTAATTAATCAACAAATTAGGTATGACTTTAATTAAGCTCATAATCTCCCCCCCCCCATATATATATATATAAGTTGAAAATAGAAGCGAATCCGACCGTATGTTGAAAGGAAAAATACACAAAGGAAAAAAAAATGCTGAATGGATAAAATAGATTTTATTTTACTAACACGTGTTTCGGCCAGGAGTTTGTTCAGTACACATGTATTCTATTTATTATTATTTCAAATATGAAATAAAATAATAATAATAGAAAACTACAACATTTTTAAGTGTACAAAGAATAACGGCCTTGTTTGGTGTTTGAAATTAAAGCGGTCAAAATACGGAGGAAAAAGTTCGAAAAAAGAAGGCTGTTATTCTTTGTACACTTAAAAATTTTGCAGCTTTCTATTATTATTATTATTATTATTATTATTATTATTATTATTATTATTTTATATTTAAAATAATAAATAGAATACATGTGTACATGAACAAAATCCTGACCGAAACATGTGTTAGTAAAATAAAATCTATTTTATCCATTCAGCATCTTCTCTCCTTTGTTTATTTTTCCTTTCAACATATATATATATATATATATATATATATATATACTAGACAAAATGTGACCCATTGGGTCACCCATTCAGCTCTGGGTAGATAATTGAGATTAGGGAAAAGGGAGTTAGCAAAGCGAATAAAATTTAAAAAAAAACAAAAAAAAAACAACAAAAACGACCGGACGAAACCTTAAAATCATTTTGTTAGCTTTCTAAGAAAGGGAATGTTTGACCTCATTTAAGCTACTGGTTGCTGGTTGTTAAATTTAACATAGAAATACACTTCAAATTCTCCCGGCTCTCTCTCTCTCTCTCTCTCTCTCTCTCTCTCTCTCCACTCCAGAAAAACTAACATTATATAACGAGGAGGTAGTCAAGAGATCCATAGAGGCGAAGAAAGAGATTGGTCGGTTTTTGACTTAATTACAAATTACAACTAATTAGAACCAATGAAAACATAAATTTTTCAATCATAATTCAATCCTAAAAGTAAGGAATAGTTTAGTATAATTTTCGTGCCATTAAACTCAACAGTAAAAAAGCCTTTAGGAAGCAAAAGTTGATTAACTCAGCTTTAGTATTATATATATATATATATATATATATATATATATATACTAGCAAATAATATGCACCCTCCGGGTGCAAGTATTTAAGTTTTAATATGATAAAATATCATATTAAATTAGAAAGGCTAATGAAACTGAATAAGAATACAGGTAAAAAGATTTGGAACAGAGGGGGTATGATTGAAAAATAGAACAACTTTGAAACTAACTCTTCCATCATTTTCCGTTACTCCCGTCTTTCATTGGTAAATTTTCCTAATTTAACTATTTAGTTAAAATAGGAAGTAGAGTATAATATTACAGTTATTTCTTCTTGTTAATGGGTTTTTTAAAGATTTATTGAAGAGATTTTTGCTCATATTCAATAAGATAAAACCAAACAATTAGAAATCAATAATACTAAGCATATATTTATTGAAATCAAATTTTTAAGATCAATATGCAAATTAGCCTTCCCATTCACACTGTAATCCACTATTTTGTTGTATATATAAATATAATTGCATGTTATTAGTATGTAGATATGGTCAACAGCTTTAATAATGTAAAACAATTTTATTAATAATTGGGTTTTAAATAAAAATAAAATCATGGAGAATGTGATGTAAATAACAAAAGGAATTGTGACTTGTTTAGTAATATAGTTTCGGTTACAGACAGACAAACCCACAATCTCCATTATAATAAGATATATATATATATATATGTGTGTGTGTAATTTAAGTAATTACATTTTAAAATAGTTTTCCTTTATTGGCAATTTGTCAAGGAAATGGTGTATTGAAGATCAGCATATTTGCATGCTGTTCTAATCAATAGGCAGTTCTCTCTCTCTCTCTCTCTCTCTCTCTCTCTCTCTCTCTCTCTCTCTCTCTCTCTCACACACACACACACACACACACACTAAAAAATGTGTTTAGAAACAAAAGGAATTTAAAACAAAAAATTTGAATGCTCTACATATGACAATATGCATTGCTAGGGAAGGTTCAGTTTTGGACATCTGAAGGGTGTGGGGTATCATTTCACAGCCATTACTCCCAGATCCACTCGGAGTGGTAGTACATGTGAGGGTCCGATATAAGAGTCAAATATAACTTTTAAAAAATTATTTATATTCAATGGGCAAAAAAACCCTCAAGAAACAACTATATGAATATATACATATGAACGTACAGTGCCTCTAGGCATAAAATAACCCTAGATGGGTTGGCGTGAATTGTGCATTGATTTCAATTCGATAATTCAATCAAACTACGTAAGTATAAATTAGACAGACATACAGACACCCAGATATATAGATAGATAACGAGCATCATAAAAGATATATATATACATATATATTTTGGAGGATATGTGCTTAATTGAAGTCATACCTAATTTTTGAATTAATTAGTTAATAATTAATGAATTTAGGCGGGCATATATGTTCAGATGTAAGGCTAAACAGATCGAAAAAAAATGCACAAAGGCAAATCTGGTGCAAGCAAGTGTGTGAGTGTATATATAACTATATAGTAATTATATAAATAAGTAGTATATGAGATAAGGCCTCATATAGGTACATGTGTGTACATGTATATCTGTGGGTGTATAAATATGTGTGTGTGTGTAGATTGGAGATAGTAGCAAGACCACCCACATATAAGTATATATATGTGTATTCAGTGTGGATCATGTGTGTATATATACTTATATATATATATATGTATATATTTATATGTGTGTATACATGTATAGATAAGTGTATGTGAATTCTTGGTCTAAAAGACCATTAAAAAACTAAGGTAGATAAAAAAAAATGATAAGACCATTACTCAGACGAAATGTCTGGTTTTGGGCGAAATTTGATGTTTAGCTAGAGGTCAACCAGTAATATAATTTGACCAGATTTAGAACAAAGAGAATTGAAATCCCGTGTGAAATCTCGGGGGTGGGTGGGTGAGACTTGAATGAGATTTGAGAGTTACTGGGAAATTTGAAAACGAGAATGATTTAGTTGTTGAACAGCGGACGAGTGAGTTGGAACTCGGATCTTGGAGAGAGAAGACAACTTTAGCAGAAGTCCTTAAAGGAACAGAGAGGGGCGTTCCCCACCTTTCCATCTTGACAATACAGAGTAGAATGAGATAGTAGTATGGGGAATATGGAATGACGAGATGAAGAGAAATAAAAAGACACAACTCTTTCGAAGTATAGATGGAGACTTTATTCATTAGATCGTTAACTGTGGACGCCAGAGTCCAGACGCTCAGGACATTTTTATTTATTAATTTAATTTTATTTTATTTAAATCCCCACAGTAGCAGATGGGAATGACTGGAGCAGAGTGAATGCGAGTTGTATACCTCATCTCTTGTCATTTTTTGGGATGTTCACCTGATTTTATCTTTGTCTTGTCTTTGTTTTCTCTTGTTATTAATTGTTCACCTTTTTCGGCAGGGGGTCCTCGGAGACGCTTTTAGCACATAATATCACAACGAGTGGAGGTCCTAAGTTAAGTATAGCAGACGACACGGATGATCACGGCCAGCGAGAAGGTGAAAAATGCAGAAGTAATGCAGTAAAAGATGTGCAGAGGCCTCCGGCCCGCCGAAGGTGTATCGGAAATCTGATAGAGAATTATTTTCCCCTGCCGCTAGAGGGCGAATCACCCATACGATGTTGGCGCCAAAACCAAATTTCTTCCCTTATCAGGGAGCAATTACCGAGGGAAGTCGCAAAAATAAGCATTCCCTACATTTTACTTGTCTATAGGCCGTCAACCTGGACGGAGGCGTTTTTTTAACAGCATACGTTCTGAAGGCCATTTCGACAGCATACTTATCAGAAGGCTGAGGACCTAAATAGTGAACTTGAAGAAGGGCCCTATCCACCATCATTTAAAAGATTGTTACTTAGGCGAGTAGCTTCCAAAAGGCATTCCCTACATTTTTACCTATCGTACGAGAACTGACCAAAACGGACGCGTCTCTACAGAAACTCTACAACCACAACGACCAGAATACCCCTGTTAGTGCCACTTCTCCATCGAACAGTATTTCACCTCACAGATAAGTCTGGTAGCTAATGCCATTAAAATTTGCAACAACATTTCTGTACTTTTTGATAATACAAGTGTCTGCATTTTATATTCGTGTTTGTTTCCTTCTTTCGTCCGAATAATAACCAACTACGGAGAATAAGGGTTCCAACGAAACCCCGTAAATACTCTTAGGTGTTACATACAAGAATGAATAAAACAGAAACGTCTTTGTCATAAAATAACCCAACAAGGCTTGACATGCCGTAAAATCCAACCAAATATCACATTACTTTAAAAAAACAAAAAACAAAAAACGAAAACCAAATAATGAAACTCAGAGAAAGAAGTTAAATATTCAAATATTTTATTCCATGAATTTTGTAATTATATCTATATAAACTTTTACACTTTATTTCACAGAATATGAATCAATACAGCTCTTTCTGTTAACCTCTGAAATCAAAGGTTTTTTTTTTCTTGTAACTCTTTTTGATATCCCAGCTCTTTCAGGTTCTTTCTCACTGCATATGGCAACATTTCCATGCTGTTGCCGATATCTTTGAAGCTCTGACAACGGTTTCTGATGACTTCTTTCTTCAGTGCCCTTTTCACTCACTAAGAAACGTTGCCTGGTCTTTCTTAATGTTTAAATTACTGAATCCTTTCAATCAAACTAATTCAATGGAAATAAATCGAAATTCTTTAAAATAAATATTACTATTAGCAATATCCTTACTAAAACAACAATTTATTTACCTAATTAATAGATAAAATTCATTTAAAATATGAAGTGCCAAATCTCAAGTTTCAAATTTCATATTTTCAGATTCTAAAAGCAAATAATTAATAACTAGTCTACTTTATTTTTGCTATCTAATAATTTTTTGGAGAAAACTCGATTGAAAAGTTAGGTCCTCACCTTTTTAAACAGAAAAAACATCGATGTATAATTTCTTTACTTATAATATAATAGGCAATCTTTTTATTTATACTGCAATTAGTTTCGATATTTTGAGCCCCCAAACTAAGGGGGAGGTCAAAATTAAGTGACCTGGAAAAAAAAACAAAGTTTTGAAATAAAATAACTGATGCATTATAAAATTCATTCATTGATAAAACAACACTGAAAATTTCATTAAAATCGGATAATTCTCTTATTTTGTTAATTTTATTTATTTATTTCAATCTCGGGTGTGGGGGACTAAATTTATCTTGTAAAATACGCCTATATGACAATAAAATTGACAGACCCTACAATAAGCACCCTTGTAATTTTAACAATAAATAAATAAAAATAAAGAGCTAAAATATTTATTTGAAATTCAGATTTTCGGTATTTTGAAACTTTTATCAATTTATTTTTATGTATTTTAAACAAGTGAAATGTCGGTTCATATAAATTTGTCACATTGAAAACGCATGTTTTTTAAAAACTTTATTAGAGTTAAGTTTTTTTTATTTACTCTCTAGCAAGGTTGTCTGCCACTTACGAAGACTAAAATTAATTTTACTTTATTTTGATCAAGAATAAAATGTTTATACATACAAGATCAATAATTTATATGGTTAAGTTATTTATATCAAACATTTTGTCAATTTTTTTTACTTTGCCCTAACCTACAAGATAAAGTTAGAAATTTAAATGTGTCCCATAAATTTAAGTGAATAACTTTTGCAACTTTGTTTTTTTAAGTGCGGAAAAAAACATTAACATGACTTTTTTTTTTAAAGTAAAACAAAACATAACAAAAGTTGTAGTGGTAGTACTTTACTATTACGTCACATAAAAAGAAAAATATCTTAAAAGGTAATTCATTTTTTTTATCACTTTAGCAGATAGATTAAGCAAAAGTTTAAATCAGAAATTCAAATTTATTCAATTTAAAAAAAAAAAAAAAACATTTTTTGTATGTTATCTTTTCTCCTGTTGTCGTCTACACTTCCTGCCAACTTCCGGTTACGAAAAAACACGGAAGTTTTAACTTGATTCTTTTAAGTCACGATCTCAATAATAAACAGAGGGTTATCTTTTTTCTTTCTCCTTACATATCGTTTTCTGACACTCCCTTATTCCCGAAGAGACCTTGGTCTATAATCTACGAGCTTTTTTGTTATGGATGTAGATGAGCTTGAATCAATTAATCACCGAAATATTGTACAAGTCACCCAGTCGAAAGAAACGACAATTGAATTCTGTCAAAAACACGGACTTTTATCGTCTTCAAAACTTTGCGTGTGTGGCAGAGAAATGAAGTTGAAAAAACGAAGTAATATCGATGGATTTATTTGGAGGTGTTTCGGGTATCGTTGCAAGAAAGAAGTCTCTATTAGAAAAGGTACATTTTTTGAAAAGTCAAAACTTTCCCTAACTCAACTTCTTGACATGATATATTATTGGTCGTTTGAAAGTGCCAGTTATTCTAATTTATAGGCATGTGCAAACCTGACGGCATTTTGAAAGTTTGTTTACTTGTAAAAAATATCTTAAAACGTCAATAAAAATTGGAAAATTAACTTTTTACTGTTTTCTTTTACGTTTAATATAAAGAACAATTCCAAGTTTATGGGTTATAAAAAAGAAAAAACAAATTTCTCTCACATAAAACCTAAATTTTTGCATTTTTAAGTAAATCGGCTCAAGTCCGCGCAAGAACGCGCAAGAACGCGCATTTGTTGACAAGTTATCCGATCTTGACGTGTGCACTTTTTCTTCATATGGATGGGCAGACGAATAAAAAAAATTTTCTGAAGCAAAAACAGATTACTAATTTAGCATTTCCTTGATGCCTCACAATTTAACTCTTAATATTGAGTCTACTTCTTCGGCGAAACTTTTTTTTTTGGTAAAATACATACACAAAATAAAGAAACAAAAAAATAAAATAAAAAGTTTATTTACCTTCAGAATTTTGACTGAACAGTAATATCTGCTTTCTGTATGTATATACACGGGAGAATTATTTGTTTTCAAATAAAATAATAAATTTCTTCAAACACTGTTTGGTTTCTCTTTCACGTCACAGAGTATAAATGTGTACGCGTCGGGTATTTTGACTTGTTTACCCATAACACATCAGTGAAAATGACAAATACGTTTTTTTTTCCATTACAGGCTTCCGTAATCATTCTCACAACAACTTTTAATTCAAACATTATTTTCAAAAATTCATAAAAATAAGAATAGACATATGTTATGTCATTATTTTTAGCGAGATATGTTTTATATAATATTTTCTTTTGAATTAATGAATACGATTTTGTTATGCATTAAACAAAAGTATTTATTTTACATTTTATAAAATTTTGAAAATCTCTGAAAATCTCTGAAAAATAAAATAAAAATGTACACAATACGAACTTTTAATATAAAATTCTTTTGAAAATAATCTAACAATTAAAAAAAAAAAAAAAAAAAGATACATATTTTTTCTTATTTACGAGATTTTAAGTTTCAATGTTTAAGATGCCCTATTTCCAAAACCGATTTATTAGCGAATTATCTTTTTTTATATATGTTATGTCATTTATATTGTCTTTATAAAAATGTAAAATTTATTTATATGCAAAAAAAAAAAAAAGAATATTGTTGGGGGGATCAATACGCGAAACAAAAACTAACGAAAAAAATTATTAGTCTTTTCAATTTAGTAAAAATTTATTTACAATAAAGTTCATCTTTTATTACTTCATAAACAGAAAGTTTTATTAGAATCGGATCGTTAGTTTATTTTATATGATTTTTAGAAGAATTTCCTGTGATCACCCTTTTATATAGTAGGCGAGAATTTGCACATGGCTACTAATTTAGGACGAGCGTGTAATATTATGAGTAATAGTACAAAAGCTGATTGGCGAATGTTTATGAGAGAAATATGCGAAGAGTACTTCCTCCAGAATCCAGCTGTTATTGGTGGAGAAGGTAGAATTGTTGAAATTGATGAAAGCGTGACAGCCAGGAGAAGAAGAAATAATGTTGAGACAGGACAACTTTACGTTTTTGGAGGATATGATCCCGATTCAAAGGAAGGATTCTTGGTGTCTGTTCCATCCAGGGATGCTTTCACTTTACTTCCAATAATCAAAAAATTCGTCAGACCCGGGGCAACGATAATATCTGACTGTTGGAGGACATACAACTGCCTTGACGACGAGGGATATCAACAGCTGACTGTTAATCACACAATTAATTTTGTGGACCCTGTCACGGCTGCAGCGAAAAAACATGTTGAAAGATGGTGGCACGAGGCCAAAAAAAATATACGTGAGTGTGGGATTCACACGAGTACCGTGGACTCGTATTTATCGGAGTTTATGTGGAGACAGAAATTTGGCAAAGTGTCACCGTTCAAAAACATCGTAAATCAAATTACTCAATTGTATTCTGTTTAAAAGAAAAAAAAAAACATTTGGTCAGAATTTAGCTAAGAAGGCATGGTATCTGTTTTTTCCCTTCCACCACAAAACGATCACCCATCATCGACAAATGACCAGCACTCTAGTTGTTATTATCCTCAACGAAACATGAAATTTTCTTTACAATTTCATTATTACATAATTTTAATTGGATAGATGACGATTTAGTTTATTAATTACATTTTAATAGAATAAACGATTAGTTAAATTACTAACAGCTCAAGAAAAAATAATAAAAAAAAAAACAACACATAATTCCGATTAATTTAGATATTAAGATGAAACATATATGAAAGTATTTTAATTTTTAACGGTTACTACTTTCCATTATATTTACAGTGTAAATTGAATATCAGGTTAAATAGGAGCTTCTTCGAGTTTCATTTAACATAAATTGAAGACTACAAGATTACAAACAAACGAGAATTACTACATACGTATTTATTTAGATATCCACACGTTGTTTAGCGGTGTCCTATCAAAGTCGTTAACTATCAATTTATTATCCACTGCGAGGGGAGGTAATTTTATAATCAGTTATCTACACCCAAGTCTTTCAATTTGGATATGTTCAACAGACACAAGATACTGATGGATGTTATGATAAAGTTGGCAATGCGCTACTGTCGGGAAAAATATAAGAGGCGCTTATCCCGGCGCAGGGGGGGGGGGCAGTAGCGAGCTTTAGTGGGGTAGCCACCAGACCAGGTAAATAAAGTGGTTGCGAAATTTAGTGGGCTTTGCAGCAAACCACTTCAAAAACGCGACCCACTGTTACTCATACTGGATCAATTAGTTGAGGGGAAAGAAGTAATGTGGAATTGCACTTATAAACAACTCGCTTTCAGCTTGTTCTCTTCACCTGCCTCGCCCAGATGGCAGCCGGACTTTTAAGGCCTTGGTATAAACCACAGTGAGGGGGTGTCAGCTTCAAGAGAGGGAAATTGGACAACCCAGTCGGCGACCACCTCACCAACTCGCTACCAGGTTATAGAAAGAGGGGGGAGGAGAAAAATAATTCTCACACTACATCTGATAGTTCAATGTTGCTACAAGTGGGCGTTTTTGGTGTTTTATTTTAAATTTTCGATCAGATTTGGTGTTTGTCCTGGCTATGACTTACTATAGTGTTGGACTGATCGTATCATAAGAACCTCTGACCACTCCCCAATTGTGGCATGTTTTGCTTGTTGGTGGTGGAATAATTGTGGGTCAGGATCAGGATACTGTTGGTGGGGTTGGTAACTGGTCGAAAAGAGCAGTGTGTCTCCCACTGTGTGTTGTGGTGAGTATTTCAGGGATTTTTGGTACATTATGTCTATGGGATAGGAAGAGGTTTCGGTGTTTTAAGGGTTAATGTAACAGGATACTCTTGTTGTATGTTCTTATAGTTTTTGCTTTTAACCCCATTTCATTTGGTGGTCGCACTGAAAAGGAAGGAATTCAAGGAACGAAAAAGGAAAGAGACAAAGACCGGAGGTAGTTTTATGACTTAGGCTTTATTGACCGGGTCATAGTTGCCTGTAGCAAGGGAATATCTCCCTGGTTAGTAGTAGTGACTAGACCCTTTTACGGCCTAAATTCAAATGGCCAAGATATTCTCTTGGGAGTTGGAATCAGTCCTTTTTGTCGCACATACGCAGAGGGTTCTTCAGGTGAAGGCCCATGGGAGTTTATTGTTTTTTTTATTTTAATCCCCACATGTCAATAATAGGAACTGTAGTCCAGGTAAGTATATTAATCGTCACTGGCCTGGTAAGGAATTTAATAACAGCATTATAGAACGGGGGAAATAGATATTCGAATCAACAAGTTCCCGCTGAGGGGAGACCAAAAACAAGCGAGCTCACCATCTTCTCACAAGCCAGACTTTCTTTTGGTCAACACATTCTTCGTCTTCGTCTAGCATCTGGAAAATCCGTCGTTGTAGTCGAAATAATCTTTAACAGTTCAAAATCGCAATTCCTATTTAGTTTTTTTTCTGTTGGACTAAAATCCATTTCTTTACTGGGTCGTTCGCAAAGCACTTTGTCGTCGTCGACTGCTTCTGCTGCTGCTGACTCACTTGTTATTTATGGACATATTTACCCAAACATCCAGGCACATCAGTCGAACCTCGTGTCCGTCCAGTGCCTAAATCGCATTTGTTTTTGCGTGCGAGAGGACGCGAGTTCGATCCCAGCAAGCAAGACAATGTCTTGCTCTTTTTCCTTTCTTGTTCTCCGTCACAAGCATGATCCCTGGAAGCCATACCCCAAGCAACACCTGTACTGTTGATTTAAATGGGCAGGGCTGGGTTTAGTGCCCAGTGCCTGAGGCGTCTCAATAGAGGAATGCTGAGGGGATCCATGCAATTTTTTTACTGGCCACACATGAGCTTTGGTTTGTGTGTAGTTCCCCACATTCATGGTCCTTGTGTCCAACTGGTATGATGGGGTGCCAGTAAATAATTGGTAATCTGAACATTAGCTACATAAATGAGAGTAACCTCCCCTTGTTTCTTTCACTTCGAGGAAGCCTTATATCCTGGTCGGCCATTTTGAAAGGTGCTTTCCTTGTATATCAGGATGTTTTGCCTGTTAGGGGCAAGGTCTGTAATGACCAGATGGTATTTATTCTGTGCTGTTAGACTGGGTAACTTGACAGTTTAACCAAGACTGTCTATGAAAACAGTAAACGATAAAGGAAAAAACTGAAAACGATGGAATGAATTAGAACGATAAATATATGTATTCATGAACACAAATGAATAAGTTTACAAAATAATACAAAGGAAAAAGTTCAAATTTCTTAACAGACCATAAAAAAGAGGAAGGTACAAAATTGTTCAGCTATGGAGAAATCGGAGATGCGTCTTTACTTGGTGTTGTGTCTTTTCTGCGTGACAATTGCTGAAGATATTTTCAATTGATCCAAAGACATGGCAAAGAGACACAGTGTTCACGCGACTTGTGCGTCTGTACTGCCATGTGTCCGACCCAATTACATGGGTCGCAGGAACAAGTCAGTTACCAACAACAACAACAGAAAAAGGGTTTACAATGTGTAAATGTGTAGGTATGTGTTAATGTATGGATGTGAGTGGTAGTGGCTGAACAGTATTAGTATAAAGTAATGTATTGGTCATCTTAATATGTACATTGCTGGAAACAGTCCTGTACTGTAGCATTGCTTTCTATGTTCAAATTGCCAATGCTACGATTAGGCATTTCATTTTTTTTTTTAAAGCATACATCAGCTCTACAGTTGGTGTGTAGGAAAACCATTATTGTGTGTAGCAGACTTTCCAGTTCTTTAGGAACTGGTATGTGGGTATTGTGGACCACTATCTGATGATGACATATTGGGGATGTCGAATGTGGAAAAAGTCAATTGGAGACAGCTGTCAAATTCCAGGGCTTTGTCTGATGATTGTTATACAATCAGCCGATTGGATTAATGATTAACTAGTTAATCCCTCTGTGGTGGAAGAAATCGGCATTGGGATGAGGCAGTCAGGAAGGTGCACTTGGTTGCGGTAGAGCTATTTGATTGAAGAGATTGCATCTTTTTCTAGTTTTGATCCTAGAGATATTCCAGGCCATAAAACAGAGGCATCTGCCCTAGAAATCAAATGATAACGATGAGAAATGTACAGTATTTAGCTCCTCCTGTCTGAGAGATGGTGGTATGACCATGGGATCTTTGTACAAAATAAAAGCATTGATTCCATGTCAAATCATCCAAAAAAAAGTAAAATTGTCACCCACCCCCTTCAATTTTTCTGAATTTTTTTCCAGGTGTGGACTATGTTGATGTTAGACTATCTCCAAAATTTGAGCTTCCAATTCCAAAAATTGGCAGAGTTATGTCGATTTTTAGCTCTCCAAATTTGGTGGGTTTCACAAAAAATGACGACTTTTTGTAATCTATTTTGTCTGTAAAATGAGTTCTAGAGCTTCCCTACTACTAAAAATTGGTTTATAAAAGCATTTTCGCCCAAGGAACCCAAAGATGCTATCAAAAACATCTTAAAGTCAACCAATTTTAAGTTATTGATGATTTCTGATTTTTTCATAGCAAGATCAATATCCCGAAGTGGCACTGCATCTATGACAAAATGTTTTTTCCATTATTATTTCACATATATTGAACATTATTTGTACCAAGAAGATAGTTTGATATTTGTTCAGAACTGAAGCTACAACATCTTGCAAAAATTTGTCGAACCTGCCTGGGACGTGAACTGCACAGCTGAAAGTGATGATCACATACATAACCTCATGATCGAAGGGGCAAGGCTAGACAGGTGGTCAGAGAGGGCCCCCTTCTGATCAATCGGTTGGTTATGTCAAGTCCTAGCACTTATATGATTGCCCCAACCCTATGGCGGTGACTGAGGGTCTTATTGTTCTGGGTATAACATTAAACTCTATCTGATGGTGAGGCTCCAGTTCTGGAGGTTGGGGAATGTGGTATACCCTTTCATTAACATTACTCCCAGGTTGACCCTGAACCGAAGTGGTAGTATCTGTTAGGGTCCCTGTTGAGATTTTTTAGATATAAGGTGTGTGTTAAAAGCCCACTCTTATAGACTCACCGATAACCACGTGACCAACCTATTGGCCAACCACTGGCAGTACTCTGCTGCTGATATTGTTATTTATACTGTCTGTTCTGGTCATACCTACTCATAACTACTTGGATCTTCATGGACAACGGAACATAGGATTATATCACTGGACCTTTTACACTATGTAGGATTCCAGAACTCGGGACTTATTCACTTACCAAAGGATTCTACAACTCAGGACTTACTTATTTACTTTTAAGTTCTTTACAACTGGCCAAGGATGGCGGCCAGATACATAACAGGTTATGGGCCCAGGTACGCTCGGATCTTCTTCAATGGCGATGAGGCCAGCTACGAAATTTGGGAGACTAAGTTCCATTGGTATCTGAGAACCTTGGGTCCCATCTATGGGTTAAATCCTGGATGGCTCCCAATTACAAGAAGGTTCCCAAGTTCGAAAAGGTTCCCAAGTCTGAGAAGGTTCCCGAGTCCGACAAGAAGTACCTGAAGAAGGCAGGAGGGCACATCGGCCGAAATGTTGTACAGATAACAATAAAGATGAGGACAATAGTCTGAATAATCCAAATAATACTAATTATCAAGCCTCATTCAAAAAATTCTGAGAAATAAGAAAATGTGTTTTAAAAAAATTGAGTTTAAAAAAGAAAATTGTGTACCCATCAAGAATTAATGAAACAAAATGTCTTTGGCATAAAATGACCCAACAGGGGTTGACATGCCATAGAATCCAGCCAACATGGAGAGCAGAATTAGTGAGGATTTTGTTAAGGATATTTCCTAATCTTCAACATTCATCCATAGTTCAGCAGTCCTAAACTTTCAAGATTACCGTCAAGTCATGCTGAACACACTGTTGTATACCCTTTCTTTACTTCTATTATTCTTCTGCTCATCTTTGGTATCTTACGTTCTTCTAGCGTCTCTGTTCTTGCTGGCTGGTCGTCCTTGATTCATTTCTTCTTCTAGGTCAGTCTTGTTGCCAAGACATTCATCAACCACAAAACCATATTATTTATTTAAACCTTTATTTACTTAACTAAACATATTTCTCTAACTAACATAACGCGCGTGTGCAGTGAGCTCCAGCTAAAGCAGTTACATCTTCTCTGCCTGACGTCCAAGCTGAAACTGAGCCAACCAAGTCCCACATGACTTTATATATTTCGCGGGCTTTCTGTAATATTCCATGGAAAGTCCCGCCCGTGATATGAAAAGGGGCCATCCCTTCAGAAATACAGGGGGTTGACAATAATCCATGCATAGATTATGTAACACACACTGGTTCCTGCTAGATCACCAGAGTTAAGCAACAATCTGCCTGTTCTAATACTTAATTAGGTGACCACTTAAGTAACAGCAGGTACTATAAGAAACTGAATATGAAAATGACTTGATTCTGCATTAAATGACCCGGAAAGGGTTGATGTGCCATGAAACAAACCAACCAAAGTTAGATCACTGAAGTTAAGCAGTGATGAGCCTGTTCTAATACTTAATTGGGTGACCACTTAAGCAACAGCAGGTACTGTAAGCAACCTGATTCCTTTGTTTTCATGAATAAAGAAATTTGCCCAAAATTCAAGGTCCCATATACAGATCTAAAGAACCAAATAAAATAATTTATCAAGGAAAAACGGCAACAATGTTGGAATGGTAGTGCAACGAAATGTGATGGAGAACGAGTACTACCGTACTCATTTAGAAAAAAAGCAATACATTGTCTTGCCTGCCGGGGTCGAACCAGTGCCCTCCCGAATGCAAAGTAATGCAATTTAGGCGCTGGATGGACGCGAGGTGCAATTCAGGTGCTTGGATGTTGGGGCCTACACGCGTTCATCCGAATGCACGAGAATTGTGTGTTGCACGGGCGTGAGGTTCGACTGATGTGCTCGGATATTGGGGGACTATGCTCATAAATAACTGAAGTGAGTGGAGAATGGGGGAAGTAGTTGGCCTACACGAGACTGCAGTCAGTGAAGATACACTTTGTGGACGACCCTGCATCAGAATTTGTTTTTAATTCAACATATGAAAAAATTATTATCAATTAAGCCAACAGTCGGAGAATGGAAGCCAGGATATAGAAAATATTGAGAGGAAGAAGTAATACTGGCTTGGCTATGGATTGATTATATATATTTACCAACCCCTCCGCACGAGTAGGATGTGACACAAGGTCAATTTCCTTCTAGACCAGTTGCATAACCAAGGTTAAAGAGCCCAGTCTGCCCTACTATTTACCCATAGCTGGAGGGAGAGTAGGATTCATTCCTTTCCCAAGGGTATTAGTGCAAAGTGAAATGCAACCAGCCTCGGCCAGGATTTGAGCTTGTGTGACTGTATACGTCCAGGATTTGAACTCGGGTGACGAGTCCATTTTCCATGACTTTAACCATTACATCATGCGTTTCCATCTATGCATTGGTTATACAAGACTTACTCATTCTTTTATACTCAAAGAAGAGAATCAGCGACAGTGTAGAACATGTTAAACACCCTGCACTGTCAAACATTTCCTCATAAAATGTGAAGCTTTCACTCCTATTAGAAATACACCCACATAAACGGTAAAATCCTATTAAACGAACAAAAATTCAAAACGATGAAATTGTACTTGCACATTATTTGAAATGAAGTTAGCTGTTACTAAAAACAGTTTTCTATGGTATTTTTCGAGTTAAAACATGCGGTTGCATTGATTTTACCAATCTTGGTGATTTTATTTTTATTATGGTAGAAAAAATGGCCGCTTCCGGCGTCTTTCTATGAAATAAGCAAGGGAAACCACTATCATTGCCTAATTTTTATTTATTTATTTATTTTTTAATTCATTTTATTATCAATGAATCTTATCTGTTAATTAAACTACCCATTAACTACCATTATTTTCCATTAAACTAACCCTAAACCTAACCATTATTATTTTTTTTTACATTTTTATTTTCCGCAAGAGAGAGATGTTTCATTATTGAATGATTAATTGTTATAAAACACATTTTATGATATTTGTGTTAAAACACGCAGTTCATAAAATATGAATGCATGTTTTCAAATTTGAAACATGCATTAATATCTTATGAATCAAATGGAATGGTCCATTATTTATCTGAGGTGATGACAGACCATGACACACACAGGTAAGTAGATAGATACTAGCATATTAATATATAGATTTAAATTTAATAAAATTATCCAAAGCAAAAATGTAATAAACTCAAGTTGTGTCAAGATATTCCTCTGATGAAAGATAATAAATATGATTACCAGTTCCATTGTAATTATAGCAGGCACATGTAACGTTGGCTTTTATGTTGCTATCAATCTAGAAAATAGAGAAAGTCAGTTAAAAGAAAAATATTTGAATCATCACAGTTTAATAACAGAATTGACAGGAACTACAATTGGGGGGAGGGGGGTCTAGTGAACACAGAAATTGCAAATAATCCGTGAAACTAAATTGCTAACATAGCTCAACAATCATATGCATGCACGCATACATGTATATTATACTGTATGCTATTCATGTTCCTGACTAATACATTTATTCTATGTACTAGACATGAGACTTTGATGAGTTGTGGTGCACCTGAGTACTGTACACATACATGTATTTATTACTGTATGCTATTCATGTTCCTGACTAATACATTATTCTATGTACTAGACATGAGACTTTGATGAGTTGTGGTGCACCTGAGCACTGTACACATACATGTATTTATTACAGTACTCTATTCATATTCCTGACACTAATACATTATTCTATTACTAGACATGAGATTTGATGAGTTGTGGTGCACCTGAGCACTGTACACATACATGTATATTATTACAGTACTCTATTCAATTCCTGACACTAATACATTATTCTAATGTAGTAGACATGAGACTTTGATCAGTTGTGGTGCACCTAAGCACTGTACACTACATGTATATTATTACTGTATGCTATTCATGTTCCTGACTAATACATTATTCTATGTACTATACATGGGACTTTGGTTTAGTTGTGGTGCACCTGAGCACTGTACACATACAGTCCTGCATTGTGGAGTCCGCCCGCAGCTTACCAAGCAAATTTGGACATTGTCTGGCCCTTCATGCCCTGTAAGATGTTTGACCCAATTACAACAAATTCCAGAGATTTTTGTGCAGGTGCTTCTTTAGGTATCTGGAGACACATGGACCATTGTAGTTGCACCACTGTTTTTGAACATACTTAGTAATCCTTAGCTCCCTCAGTTATTTACCAGATCTTAGGGCTCCTAGCCCTGCATTTTGGAGGTTTGTGGCAGTGGCCACCCTTACATGCCCAGGAGTTATTTGACCTATTACAGCAAATTACAGAGATTTCTGTGCAAGTGCTTCTTTGGGTAATCTGAACATTAGCTACATAAATGAAAGTAACCTCCCTTGTTTATTTCACTTTGAGAAGCCATATTTTTTTGGTCGGCCATTTTCATTTCACCCGTAAATCTACATTGAAAATATGATTAGTTCGAATCAATACAACTGCATGTTTTAACATGAAAATATAAAATGTTCTTAATTGTGCTTGCGAATTATTTAAAATGAACTTAATTGTTATTAGAAACATTTTAATGATATTTTCGTGTTAAAACATGCAGTTGTATGGATTACAGTGAAATGAAAATGGCCGCAAAACAGACGTCGTCTTCAAAGTGAAAGAAACAAGGGGAGGTTACTCTCATTTATGTAGCTAATGTTCAGATTACTCTTCTTTGGGCATCCATAGTACATGACCCAACATGGACCATCAAGTTGCACCACCCTGTTAATAGCGGAATAGTATTGCATATCTTGTAGAGAACGTTGTAGACATTAGAATGTTTGGACATCAATGTCCACTGATAATTCTCAGATGTTTGCAATGGTAGGTATCAATTTGCCAAACGGTGTATAAACCTCCAGAATTTATCACATCATTTACAGTACTGCTCTCCTAGGTTCTATTCTCAAGCCATGTAATGATAAATGGTGGAGGGAGATAGTTTAAAAGGACCGAATTATGTACTACTAAAACCCTACTCAGGTAACTTAAAGTAAAAAATTATTTTTTTTAGCTCAAAACACACTAGGAAATGGATTTTTTTGTCCAAATATAAGAATTATCACTGCTTCAGCTTTTCTTAATGTTTTATTACATGTTATTATGCTACTGAATGACTGACAAGTATAGATGATGCTAATGAATTAAATAAAAGAGTGTATAAACCTCCAGAATTTATCACATCATTACAGTACTGCTCTCATTGATGTAGCTGTCCTAAATGATTATGGCCTCAATAGAGCTGAGAGGGAAAAAATTTTTAAAAAATATCAAGACCTCAAGAATGATCTAAAAACAACTTGGTCATTGAAAGAAATCAATATCATAACCAGTTGTGATAGGAGCAACTGGATTGGTGATCAAAACCTTAAAAAAATACCTGGAAACCAGGGCTCGACATTATGGCCATCCCGTCATCCGGGGACGATAAAAATTACATCCGGGACGATCAATTCGTCATCCGGGACAGTTTGCCAGGGACGGTAAAAAATTTCCTAAAAGTTAGTACTACATTCCAATAATGGTCGTCCAGTGATTGCCAAATGCTGACCTCAAATGAGGCTACGGTGCGCAGGTCTATTCTCAAAGCCATGTAGTGGATAATGGTGGAGGGAGATAGTTTAAAAAGGACTGAATTATGTACTACTAACCCTACTCAGGGTAACTTAAAGTAAAAAAGTATTTTTTTTTTAGCTCAAACACACTAGGAAATGGATTTTTGTCCAAATATACAGAAATATCACTGCTTCAGCTTTTCTTAATGTTTTAATTAAATGTTATTATGTACTGATGACTGACAAGTATAGATGATGCTAATGAATTAAAAAAAATATTTTGATTTCGGGACGGTCCAAACCCTATTCGGGACGGTTGGTAATTTTTGTTCGGGACAGTCATGAAAAAAGTGTCGGGGCCTACTTGAAACAATACCTGGTGGACCAAGCTGCTATGAAGTACAATAGCAGCTATCAAGGAACATGCTCATACTAAAACGATCCTTAGGATACAAGTATTATTTATAAAGGAACCCCAAGTGTTAGCCCAAGACAGGGCCTTGGCTTCTAGAAATTTAAGGAAAATAAAACAAATAAAAGATGTTAACAGGACTATCACATTTTGTAATAAACTCTCCAATCTTCTCAAGAACATCTTCAATATTGCAGAAAACTGATAAGTAATTGTAACCAGAAAGTATTCCTAATTCCTTCTTCTTGTTTAGTCAAATATATAAATTAAAAGACTGCAGTAAAGATAATACCTTGATGAATCTAATTTTTATTGGCTGAAACTTTTAAACCAATCAAAAGCCTGCTCTATTTTAAGAACAACCAAAACAATATTTGGCAAGCAGCAAATCTATCCTAATTATTTCCATGAGTCATCTCAAACATTTCCTGTTTTTGTCATTTGTTGCCGATTATTTTTATTGTTGACTTTTATGGTTGGATCTGGTTTGTCACACAGTGCCAACATTTTCAGAAAGATAAGGACTGTGTCTTCATCTCTGTAATATGTATTTAAATATCAATTTCATGAAAGGATACTTTCCTGAGGGTCCACAAATAGATATATGCTCAAAATCAATAAAAAAAATAAAAATTTAAAAAATTGATAATTTCAAGTTACTTACAAATGATGAGGACAGAACTTTTTGAGAACACCACCATTTATATTCTGGGGGGAAAAAAAGTTTTAAAAATTAAGAGATGTTATATCTTAGGATATCCGTAAAAGCGTATGGTTTGCAAGGAAGAATAATGACAAGATTAATTGATAAAAAATCGTTTATTGAAATAACGAGTGTGAAATTGTTGTTGTCGCCGTAGATAACGGTAGTAGTTCTCTGGAGTGGCCGAGGGGTCGGTGAGGTGTGGGTATCGTATGATACGTCGGAATCTCTCTGGCCTGGTGCAAGGCGTGAGGTGGTAGAAGTTGAGTTGATACGGTCACTTGGTGTAGGGACCAAGTCAGGATATCTCAGTGGAATAGTGGATGGTCAGGGAAGGTAGTAGTGGCGAGGGAGTTGAGTTCGTCACTTAGGATACTGTTGTAAGTGGATACGGTCACTTGGTGCGGGAATAAAGTCAGGAATATCTCAGCGAGTTGTAGCGGGTAGCGCTGTAGTGGTCAGGGGGTAAGGATGTCGCCTGGCTACGGTGAGGTGTTGAAGTAAGGCTGAGTGTCCGGGTGGGCGAGGGCGTGCGTGTGGTGGGTGCGTAGCAGTTCTTTGATCCTCTCGTCTGGTGATATTCTCGGTTCCAGGCCGTCCGTCAACTGCCGATTCTCAAAATGCCCGAGCTTATATGCTGGTAGATGGGCTCCAGAAAGCCTTTGAGGTGTTTAGCGGGAAGATTTTTCATTGGTTGAAAATCCGGATTCCTTACAATATTATTTTTTGTTTATTTTGGAATTCCTCTCAAGCGTAATCAATCCGAGCCTATGCGCAGAACTGCGTCGAATTGGTCACTTCGTGAGAGGGTACCATTGAGTTCACTTCCGTTTGTTGCCTCCGACTTGAGTTTTGATGTTTATGCTAGCGAGGTGTATTTTGTGAGTAAGCATTGTGAATCATAAGAGATATCTTCTCTCTGATATAACAAAGCTCCCAAAGATATCAATTTGATTCACAATGTGTATGTATGGTTATGTAGGTGGTGTGTTGACAGATGAATAAATTAGAATTCTTTTAAGACGTGTATGAAATAGGCCTAATATTAGTATTTTCGATGTAGGTTTTACTTTGGTTTTATGTTGTTGATGTAGGTTGTGAGTTGACTTATTTTGCCCATAACGAGGTGGAGGCGGGAGATAATGTGCATTCATGTGAGTGTCAATGATGAAAATGGTGAGAATGTTGGTCTTAGTACAAAATTTTTTTGTTTCGCTTCCATTTTTAGGTCAGTCCTTCGTTGGTTAGGGTGGCGTGCGTTGAATGGTGATTTTGCTTTGGGAGATAGTTTATCGACATCATTGGGTTGATATTCGTGGTTTTCTCTTCACGTGGTTTTGGGAGATTGAAGTTGGAGCTAAGATGTGGGGATAATTTTCGTCTTTCTCTGTGGTGGAGAGATATTTGCTGGTTTACCCACCGATAGTTTTGGTCGTGTGGTCTCTTTCGCCTGGTGTGGTAGAAAGTATCGCTTGAAGCTAATTATGATGGCTAACGTGTAGCGCAGAGCGACGAAGACGAAGGCTATTTTATATGGTATATCTACTTTCGGGGAGTTTTTGTTCGCTAACACTAGAGTGGATGTACCTGGATTTGGAAAAAATGGTGTGAGTTTTTCCTGAAGGGGTATTGTCTGGATGGCGATTATGAGTTGGGGTAAGGCATGGGGAATACAGTCCTGATGCTTATGGATGGTTTGTCATCATCCGTCCGAGCTAGTAGTGGTTGTGAATATGGGCAGTCGCGTCCGTGTGAGCGAGTGGGGTCAAGTAATTCTTGCTTATAGCGGGTTCTTTAGCGTGCTCGCATTCCTGTGGTGTGGTGGTGGCAATCGTTTGTACGGGATATCCCGTTCTGGTATTTTCGTCAGTAGTAGTAGTAGGGGTCATTATTTTGGTTGTACTGCTGTCGTCAGTCTCGTTGCCATGGGTCGCTATGGTATTTACGTCAGTTTCAATCACTGTGCTGGTTGTGGAATCTTTTGCAGTATGTGCAGTGTTGTGTGAGGCTGTGTTGTCAATCTTGTTGCCATGGGTCGCTATGAGGTATGCCTTTAGTTGTTCAAAGGTGGATGTGTCCTGCTTGGACTCTATCATCTGTTCAAATATGCTGTAGTCGAGTAAATCCTTGGCAGCCTTGACGAATTCGTTCTCAAGGTCAGGATACACGGCAATCTCGGGCGTGACGTGGGTCGTATAGGTCACGTTCAGGCTTGTGATAAATTGATTCACGTCATCTCCCGACTGAATTCGTTTTTCAGTCTCATAACGTCAAGTATGGATTTGAGACGCCTTGATCTATCTTGATGTCGACTATCTGGGCTATTGGTGGTATTGTCGGCTTGGCATGATCCAGGGCTTCCATCATCCTGTGTAAGTCGGCTTTCAAAAATTGTATTATTTTCTGGTTTTGGGGGTGTGGGACCGAGTTCTTATTCTTGGAGGAACTTCATCTGGTCTCTAATAAAGTGAGAATTTCCGAGGCGAGTAATCTTGTATAGTCCATATTCTCCATTGCAACACGCTGACACCAATGATATATCTTAGTTATCCCACTTCTGACACCAGTGTTATATGGTAGGATCCCTAGAAGCGTATGGTTTGCAAGGAAGAATAATGGACAAGATTAATTTGATAAAAAAATCGTTTATTGAAATAACGAGTGTGAAAATTGTTGTTGTCGCCGTAGATAACGGTAGTAGTTCTCTGGAGTGGCTGAGGGGTCGGTGAGGTGTGGGTATCGTATATGATACGTCGGAATCTCTCTTGGCCTGGTGCAAGGCGTGAGGTGGTAGAATTTGAGTTGATACGGTCACTTGGTGTAGGGACCAAGTCAGGAATATCTCAGTGGAATAGTGATGGTCGGGAAGGTAGTAGTGGCGAGGGAGTTGAGTTCGTCAACTTAGGATACTGTTGTAAGTGGATACGGTCACTTGGTGCGGGAATAAAGTCAGGAATATCTCAGCGATTTGTAGCGGGTAGCGCTGTAGTGGTCAGGGGGTAAGGATGTCGCCTGGCTACGGTGAGGTGTTGAAGTAAGGCTGAGTGTCCGGGTGGGCGAGGGCGTGCGTGGTGGTGGGTGCGTAGCAGTTCCTTGATCCTCTCGTCTGGTGATATTCTCGGTTCCAGGCCGTCCGTCCAACTGCCGATTCTCAAAATGCCCGAGCTTATATGCTGGTAGATGGGCTCCAGAAAGCCTTTGAGGTGTTTAGCGGGAAGATTTTTCATTGGTTGAAAATCCGGATTCCTTACAATATTATTTTTTGTTTATTTTGGAATTCCTCTCAAGCGTAACTCAATCCGAGCCTATGCGCAGAACTGCGTCGAATTGGTCACTTCGTGAGAGGTACCATTGAGTTCACTTCCGTTTGTTGCCTCCGACTTGAGTTTTGATGTTTTATGCTAGCGAGGTGTATTTTGTGAGTAAGCATTGTGAATCATAAGAGATATCTTCTCTCTGATATAACGAGACAATACAAAGAATTAGTTAGAAATTGTTTTAACTTTCATTATTTTTTGTTTTAAATATGTAGGGGAGAAAAATGGAAATGAATCTGACAGTATGCGGAAGAGTATAAAATGAAAGAGAAAAAAGGAAATGTAAGGTTGATTGATATTTTTCAAAAATCAATAAATCATCTGTACATTTTCCTATTTTTGTCTTTCACTTATTACCTTTCATATATATATTTTACCAACTCCTCCACACGAGCAGGATGCGACACAAGGTCAATTTCTTAAGCGGAGTTCAACAGGTTTGAATTCAGAGTTTTCCTTCTCCTAGACTGGTTACCTAGCCATGGTTAAAGAGTCCAGTCTGCCTGCTATTTATATAACTGGAGGGAGAGTAGAATTCATACCTTTCCCAAGGGTATTAGCGCTAAGTGAAATGCAATTACACGTCCAGGATTTGAACTCGGAGCGACGAGTCCATTTCCCATGACTTTAACCACTACACCATGCGCTTCCCATTACTCTTTCATATATATAACCCACAAAGGTAAGACACAATTTTATCCTCTCCAATATCTTATAATAATTATATTAATCTAATGCTTCAAAAAAAGAGTTCAGTAAAAATGAAGAAAGCTTTTCCATTAGGGACCTCTCTTAAAAAATTTTTTTTTTCTTTTAAGAGAGGTCCTTTGGAAAAGATTTTTTTTATTCCATTCATTTTTTCCATTAATTCTTAACTATATATATATATATATATATATGATAGATAGATAGACAGAGATAGATAGATAGATAGATAGATATAGATATGGATAGATAGATATAGATATAGATAGAGATAGAGAGATAGAGATAGATAGAGATAGATAGAGAGATAGAGATAGAGAGATAGAGATAGATAGAGAAGAGATAGAAGAGATAGAGAGATAGATAGAGATAGAGAGATAGATATAGAGGATAGATATAGAGAGATAGATAGATAGATAGATAGAGATAGAGAGATAGATAGATAGATAGATAGAGATAGAGAGATAGATAGATAGAGATAGAGAGATAGATAGATAGAGATAGAGAGATAGATAGATAGATAGAGATAGAGAGATAGATAGATAGAATAGAGAGATAGATAGAGAGAGATAGAGAGATAGATAGATAGAGAGTTAGATAGATAGAGAGATAGAGAGATAGATAGATAGAGAGATAGAGAGATAGATAGAGATAGAGATAGCGATAGAGAGATAGATAGATAGAGATAGGATAGAGAGATAGATAGATGATAGAGATAGAGAGATAGATAGATGAGATAAGAGAGATATAGATAGAGTAGAGAGATAGATAGATAGAGATAGAGAGATAGATGATAGAGATAGAGAGATAGATAGATAGAGATAGATTAGAGATAGAGAGATAAGATAGAGAGATAGATAGAGATGAGAGAGATAGATAGAGATAGAGAGATAGATAGATAGAGATAGAGATAGATAGAGAGATAGAGAGATAGATAGATAGATAGATAGAAATGGAACCGACAGTATACGGAAGAATAATAAGTGAAAGAGAAAAATAGGAAATATAAGGATGATTTATTGATATTTGAAAAAATATATCAGTGTTTCGATTGACACAGTTCAGTTTACGATAATCTCATAAATTCACACCAACACACAAAACCTTCAGTACACACAAGAAGTAAAGACTACAACAGGGTGTCAGTCCTTTGAGTCATGCATGTGAAGCCTGTAGGAGAACTGCCGCCCATATCACTCGCCTGTTTTTAAAATGTCTCGCTGCTATCTTATGCAAATAAGTCTATAGCATGAAAATGGCAGTTTCACGAATGGCTCTCAGAGAGTAGATCGACACGTGAGACAGCGAATGTGTTTAGCTTCTGGTAAGTCACTGTCACTTCTATTACAATATGTACAGTATTGAACATATTTAAAATAAATAGATATCAGATATGCCTTCTAATCTTCAGGACAAAACAAATATTGACTTGATATTGGTTTTTGTTTAACAGGTGATATAAGAAGGAATATTCATAGGCAAAAAATTATGCCTTATCAGCATTTTTTTTCTTCAAATCCTAGTGTTCCTATATGAATATGATTATATATAATATATATATATATATATTTAATATGTTATATATATATAT
>CM042158.1:96099793-96156952 GCA_023376005.1 Doryteuthis pealeii | reverse complement strand
ATTTTTCGGGTACTTATTTTTCTTATAAATATTCCACTTAAATTATTTCTTTTTTTACTAACTTACAACTTTGTCTTTTATCTTTTTATTTCTACTGTAATTAGTATCAATCAAGGAACAACTCCGCAAATATTTACAATCCCCAAATAAGGGGGGGGTGTCAAAATTAACGTGACGTGAAAAAAATGAGAACAGTTTTGAAATTAAATAAATAATGCATTATAAAGATCATTCATTGATACATAAACACTGACATTTCATTAAAATCCGATAATTCCCTGATTTTTGTTATTATTTTCTGCAGGGGGGTTAAATTCATTTTGTCAAAAATGTCATTTTAGGCCAATTTTGGTAATCTAGTTTAATGTTTTGGCATTCAAAAACTAACTACCATACATTTGTGTATGTCAGTCAGAGCTCCATCGAGAATGACTGCCAAGCCAAGACTCTAGTGTGGCAGTGAGACACGTGCAAGGGTAAGGTGTGTACACAACAAATCCACAACAATGTTGCAAATAGCTGCATGAACAGTTTCTTGCATATCTGTTTGTTTTGAGAACCGTCTATTTTTGGGATTAACATTGTTATAAGACCATTATAAAGCAATTCAGTTCTCTGGACAAAATCCATCATTTTTCTTTTAGTGACGAAACTGTCCTTCAGAAATTTTCCAAGAATCCTGCATATTTATATTCTTTAAATAAATGTTAAGTTATTTTTTATTAAATGCTGCCATTTATGATTTGCATTGTTTTTTTATGTACTTATTATACTAGCAAATATATGCACCTCCAGGTGCAAGTATTTAAGTTTTAATGTAATAAATATTGTATTAAATTAGAAAGGCTAATGAAACTGAAAAGAATACAGATAAAAAATTTAAACAGAGGGAGTATAATAAAAGATTTGAAACGAGGGAGTATAATAAAAAATGGAACAACTGAAACTTCTCTTCCATCACTCTCGTCTTTCTTGTTATTTTTTCTAATTTAAGTATTTAGTTAAAAAGGGTAAAGAAAAAATGAGTTATTTTTCTTGTTAATGGATTTCATTTAAGATTCATTGAAGAGATTTTCTTATAATAAAATAAACCAACAGTTAGAAATCAATAATACTAAGCACATATTTATTAAATTTGATTTTTTAATATTAATATGCAAATTAGCCTTTCAGTTCATCACTGTAAACCGCTATTTTGTTGTATATATAAAATATAATTGCATGTTTTTAGTATGTAGACATAGTTAACAGTATTAATAATGTAGAAATTTTTATTAATAATTGAGTTTAGATAAAATAAAATCATGGAGAATGTGATGTAATAAACTAAGGAATTGTTGACTTGGTAGGAATATAGTTTCGGTTACAGACAGAAAACACACAATCTCCATTAAAAGATTTTTTTCTCCTAAGGAATAGACCAAGGAAGCAACTTCTTATTTTTTCAAGGAATAGATCAAGGGAGCAACTCTTTTTTTTTCTTTTGCTTCATCAAATCTTCATGAAAATTTGGGACCAAGTAATCAATAAGCACCCCAGCTGGGATCTGTTTGAAAGGAACATCTTTTGCTTTCCACGTAAACTCCTGGTTGTTTTTTACAAACAACAGACAATTTTTTTTGCATTAGAATTTCACTGTAAGATTTTTTTAAAATTCATGTATATTTACAACCAAAGCATGTTTTTATACTAAAATAGTTTTTTATTTTATTTAAAAAAATAGTTATTTCATGTTGTTGTTTGTTAATTCAATAGGATTTTTTTAATCTTAAAAACTTTAAATGAAGACACGTTTTTATATTAAATTGTTTTGTTTATTGAAGAGAATGCAGATATATTTATTTAAATGAAAATAATTTTTATTCACAATTATTTTTTATGTTATTCAAATAAAAGAATGCTGGGACAGTAAACAATAAATAACATATTTTAAAAATTAAAATCGAAAACTATTTAATATAAAAACGTGCCTTTGGGTTATAAATATACATGAACAAATTTATAAAAAAATCTTACTGTGAAAATCTAATCGCAAAAAATCGTCTGTTGTTTGTAAACTAACAACTAGGAGTTTACAGTGAAAAGAAAGGTGTTCCTTCAAAACAGATCCCAGCTGGGGTGCTTATTGGTTACTTGGTTCAACATTTTAAATAGAAGAAAACACATCTAGGGCTGGTATTAAACTAGTTTCTTTCAAGGCAAAAGGGGGTATTGACTCTAATAAGATATAGATTTGAATTAAATTTTTATTCAATCTGGTGTCCTGGGACTTTTTTTTTTTCTCCAACAATCGAAAAATCGGAACCATTAATAGGATGTTCAAATTGTTTTTTTTTCTGAGCTTCATGTGTATTGTTTGGTAATGTGGACCACTAATCTGTTCTCAAAACGAGACGTTTAATATTAAGTCATGACAAAGTAAAAACAACACTTTAGGTAAGTATACATTTGTAATAACAAATGATAACACCAATAGACTTTGGAAAGCTTTTCTCTACTTAGAATAACTTGGACACTTACTGAGAGTTATATAGTCTAGTATTCGATAGAGAGTTCTCCAAAAGGGGAGGTAGATCATAAAATAGGGGAGGTAACTCTCAATTACTTATTATAACATTTTTTATTTCTATTTTCTTAGATATCTTTTTTGGCTTATGCCAGATTGATTTATTGATTTTAATGTATGTCAGCCTGGGAGTAATGGCAATCAAGGGTATTCATATTCCCAGAGCTCCAGAAGTAGAACCTCAGGTAATCTGAACATTAGCTACATAAATGAGAGTAACCTCCCCTTGTTTTTTCACTTTGAGAAGCCTAATGTTTGGTCAGCCATTTTCATTTCACCGTAAATCTACACTGAAAAATAAATTTGTTTAATCATACAACTGCATGTTTTAACACAAAATATCATAAATGTTCTTAATTGTGCTTGCGCATTATTTGAAATGAACTTAATTGTTATTAGAAAACATTTTATGATATTTTCGTGTTAAAAGCAGTTGTATTGATTCGAAAAATTGTATTTTCAGTGTAGATTTATGGTGAAATAAGGACGACAAAATATAAGGCTTCCTAAACTACAAGGGGAGGTTACTCTATTTATGTAGCTATGTTCAGATTACCGAGCCTCACCACCAGGTGCAGTTTATGTCTCACCCTTTTACAGTCAGCATATTCTATAAGCACTATTGACAGAGTGGATAGGCAGGGAGACTAACTTTTTCTTTATTTCGGTCAAGATGTATTTTTTTCTTGATGTGTGAGTAAAGTTAGTATCAGCTGGCAGCGAGGGAGTTCTATCACCTTTTTGCTAGTGCTAGACAAGGGAGTTTTGTTTTAGCTGGCTGGAGCGCTACACCTTCCGATTAGTCTCCCACTTTAGTGCGCAGATCAGATTACCCAATCTGTGCTACTCATATGCTGAGTTGGCAGGATCCAGTATTGAACCTGGAACTTACAATTTCTAGGCGAGTGCTTACGATTGAGATAAAATTTATCATTAGTTATATTTGCTGTAATGTTACATAATCTATGCATGGATATTGTCAACCCCCTGTATTTCTGAAGGATGGGCCTTTTCATATCATGGGCAGTGACTTTTCATGGAATATTACAGAAAGCCCGCAAAATACGTGAAGTCACTGACTGGTTGCTCTCAGTTTTCAGCTTGAACGTCAGGCAGATAAGATATATCTGCTTTAGCTGGGGCTCACTGCACAAGCACACTGTGTTAGTTAGATGAAATGTTAGTTAAGTAAATAAGTGTTAATAAATAATATGGTTTTGTGGTTGATGAATGTCTTGGCAACAAGACTGACCTAGGAGAGAATGAGATCAGGACGACCAACCAGCGATGCAGAGAAAGACGAAGTCCAGATGCTAGAAGAAGAATGTAAGATACCAAAGATGAGCAGAAGAATAATAGAAGTAAGAAAAGAAAAGGTATACAACAGTAATATAGGCATTTAGCTGGATATTAAAAAAAAATTTTTTTTAGAGAATCCTTTTTAATTATAATGAATGAAATTTATTGTGTACAGTGCTCAGGTGCAGCACATTCATCAAAGTCTCATGTAGTACATGAAATAATGTATTAGTGTCAGGAACATGAATAGCATACAGTAATAATATACATGTATGTGTACAGTGCTCAGGTGCCACAAACTTATCAAAGTCTCATGTCAAGCACATAGAATAATGTAGTGTCAGGAACATGAACAGTTTACAGTAGTAATATGCATGTATGTGTGTGCGTCTGTTTCATATGTGTGAAGAGGGGCATCAGTATAGTGTCGGCAGACTACAGGAAGCATGGGGCTTTGAAAGATTCAGTGTTTCAGCAAGCCTACAACAGACAAGGGCAGCTTATTCCATGTTCCGCAATTCTGAGCGTGAATGATGAGAATCTTTTCTTTTCTGAGGATGAGTCTCATGGTGCAGTTGGTAACATGCTGGATGTGATATCATGGTTGGTTTGGTTGGTTTTAACGGCATATCAACCCGTCTGGGTATGTTCATGCTTAACGGTTAGGAAATAATATATAAAGTGTATTTATATTTATAGCTTTTAGTAATTGGTTTTAACAATGAGTTAGCATCATTGGGAGTCATGTAGTATGATAGACTCCCTCGCTGTTGGCTAATACGACATTGGCCACTCCCAATAACTTTACTACTTACTACTCACTTGAGTGAAGTGGGATTTTCCACTTTAACTCAAAAAGACTAAAGATAGAAACAGGCTCAACACTGACCATGATATAGAGCACTGTTTCCTGTGTACTTAATTGGAACAACTATTATTAGGTTACCACCAATTTTCCTGTGAAATTTACCCCCCCCCGCCAATTATTTTAACACAATGAAACTTGCATAAAAGTTGAATATTATCTTGAAAAATTTTGTCCATTTGAAAGAAGAAACATCAAAAAACTCGTGATGTTTTTAAAAAAAATTTTTTAGCTAGAAATAATTGGAAATTAAAACAAAAAACATATTTAATTTTTGCACCATTAAATCAATTGAAAATTTACGTAGCCAAACACAAGTTATGACTAGAGGCTGAAATTTTTTTGAAAATCATCAGGATTTTTTTAATGTTTCTTCTTATAATATACCTTTATGCAATTTCATTGTGTTATATATGGGTGGGGGTGGGGTAAAGTTTCACAGGAAAATGGTAGGTACCATATAAATGAGTATTTGCATGCCTTAAGAAATTTGTTGTTTAAATATAATATATTGTATCACTAGATGTGTTTGCATTATATTCTATGTTAATGATAGATGTGCATGCAGTGTAATGGTTATCAGTGTTGGGAAGGGACCTGACAAGTAGGTACCACAAATAGTCACATGATCAGTTTAGGCCATATGAGAAGAAGAAACAAATAGTTTTCAACTTTTTAAAAAAATCTCGCAAAAAAGAAATAACAAACATAAGAAGTTGTACAAAGAAAAAACAGTTAATTCAAAGATCCAAATTATCCAGATGGAGAAATTACTCACCGTTATCTTGAAAAAATTAGTAAAACAGTCCTATTTAACAGTTTTTATAACAGGGTCAATTTCTTTATTGTTGTTTTTTTTTTTCAGAATTCTGTATTCATGGTCTTTTTAAAAAAAAACTCTGGCATTTTGTGGCGGACCGGAAGTTCTTATACGACGAACAAAAAGTCAAATGACAAAAATTATAGTTTGTGCATGGGATGTGCGCACTAGTAAAAGAAGAAAATTAAAATAAAAATTTGTACATTTTCACACCAATCAGAGACGTTCGCGCCTAAAAGAAAATCTATCAAAAGACCCTTTTGGAGCCTACCTGAGGATATAAAAAAAACAACTTTTCGGATCCAACCAGAAAGAAATTATTCATCTTAACCAAATCCACGTCATTTAAAGTAAGACAAAGGCACATTCACTCTATAAGAAGGTATGAACTAATATCTATCTTGTCTATCTCTCTTTATCAACCTTTTACGAGATCAGCAGTATTTTGTGCTACCTGACTGCCGTGTGACTTTGAACTCTTACCCTTTCTTTCTCACTTCATAACGTTATACATATTTTCTTACTATGTTATAATGAACTTCTAAAAGAACAAAATAACCTTTTGTACCTAAGAGCACTGAAAGAATTTGCCGCTGTATTATGCGATACCTTTTTGTAAACATTCTCAATACAAGTTGTTTTGTTTTAATATTGAGGTTATGTATGCCATGCCTCAGTAATTGAATGTTTATGGGTGCGTGCTAAGTACATTGAAGAGTATGTTCCTTAATACTGTCGTAACTTATATGATTGATGACCTGAATACTGGTGACCTTAATACCAAAAACATCTAAACGCAGCCCTTACATCACAAACTATAATTATTCTCAGACCTTGATCTTTATAGACAAAAAATTAAAAATTCGTTTTGTTTCAGTTATTTTTTTCATATTTCAATAAATAAAATGGGGTGTGGTGATGTTAGAACTCACTGGAATAGAATTTTTCGCTAAGTAGGATGTTTAGGGAATATATTTCAGACATATTGTTCATCAAAAAGGTAGTAATTGTTGGAATTATTTCTGTGAAAATCGGACAGTTAATTGATTTTTTCATAGAATTTTTAAAAAAAAACCCTCTAGTCATAACTTGTTGTTGTTTGGTGACGGTTAAATTCAAGTTGATTAACGGTGCAGAAAATGGGGGTGGGTTTGGTCGTTGTATGTAATGTTTTCATTGAGTTTCGTAAGGCTGTGAAATTGTGAAAAAAAAAATCATCGATGAGTTTTTTTTATGTTTTTCTTTCGATGGACAAGAAATACTTTAAATAATTTAACTTTATGTCAAGTTTCAATGATGTGTTAATATTAGGGGGGGGGGGTAATATTTCTACGGGAAATTGTGGTACAAATTTACACAGAAATAAAGTGACTTTTGTACTTATTGTTTCGTACCGAGATTTGGATATAGATGATAAGGTTTCTCTAATTTTCACACACCGCTACAGCGCACAGCACACACTACTGTCAGACTGAGTTTGGATGGTTCTTAAACACAACATCACAACACACTTACTTCCCTCATCACACATATCACAACATCATTACACACCACTTCTCACAGGAATCACAGTCATTACACACACTATCTCTCAATAACACACATTCTTTCACCACACAATACTATTCACACACACCACAGAGAGTCACGCACTACTTCTTCTCTTCACGATACACACACTATAAACTCTCTTCTCTCACACAAACACACACAAACAATAAATTATGGCGCCAATTGATTTAAATCGGTTGCAAAAATGTGACATATGTTTTTTCGTTCATTTTTCATTATTTCTAAGCTGAAATTTTAAAAAATCATAGGAGCTTTTGTTTAATCTTTGTTTCAAATCGAAAAAAATTTAAGATAATATAACCTTTATGCAAGTTTCATTGTGTTAAATATCAAGTGGTGGGGAAGTTAAAATATTCTGGATACGTTGTTATCATTTTGAAAAACAGAAATTTCTTTATTGAAATTATAGTAAACTATTTTTTGAGTATCGATCTCTGTTTTTTATTTAAGTCATCTAATTTATTTTTTCAATAAACATTAGTCCGAAATCTGTTTGGTTGTTTATACTGAGAATTAACCAATAATTCAATAAAGTGAACAGAAAGTTTTATCTATATACTTCAACATATTCGTGTAGCATAAAGATCTCAAGGGGATAACTCGAGAAAAATTTTACAAGTTCGCGCGGAACTAATGATCGGGTGATGAAACGAGACGAATGGAAGAATAGTTTTTGATTTTTTTGGTCTTATCTAAGTGATGGAAATTTTTTCTTGCTTTCTTGTTTTTTTTTCTTAGGTATACAAGGTGGACCAAAAAAAGAACCAAAATTATTTTATTCATTTTCCATTAACAACGCTAGACAACCTACCCTAATACTCTCTAACTAGCTCTATAACATAACCCTAGACCATAGTTAAAATTAAAGATAAATTTAAAAATGTATTAACTGAATTATCTGGTGTTGCTATCTCTGAATTCTATTTCTTATGAATGCTGTAACTCAGCTAAATAATGGACCATTCTTTTTTATTTAGAAGAAAGAAAGAAAGAAAGGTAAGAAAAAAGGACAGTTACACAGAAACACAATGGAAAGTCCCACCTGTGATTGAAGGGGCCATCCTTTGAGAAATACATGGGGATTGCACTAATTTATCACCATCATATGATTATGTAACATCAATTCTTCAAGAATTCTAGTTCTCAACTTTTTCACAAATATTATTATGAGTTCTTCACATCACATTAGCTGATGAATTATTTCACTGGACCTGAGTGACAAAGTCTCCTCAGGGTCTCGCAAGGCTTCTGATATTTTAAGCGATTGCAGCAATGCAGTATCTGGATGGCTCAATCTTCTCTGATTTCAAATACTCCAGTTTTTTTTTTTTTCAAGCTTTTGGGACGTTCCAAGTCCAACAAGCTACAATTGGTATCATCTTGACTTCAATATTATTAGTTTTCATGTCTCTGGCAAGGTCGAGGTATTTGTTCATCTTTTTATTTTCTTGAACTCACTCTGTGATTATGGAATAGAAGTTACCAGTTGACACGTTTTCTTTTTTTTTGGTTAATCAACATAGGTCTGGTCTCCTGGCTGGATAGGGTGATTCCGTTTTATCTCAAAGTAAAGAGAATTTTTATACGTTTTATTATAAGAACAGATTCTGGTTTATGATTACCATTTTGTTGTATGGATGAACTTTATTTTTTGGCATAATACAATGGATCACTTCCACCAGTTGTTTGCTAGCTTTGTAATCTGTTGTGCTAAGTTTTGCTAACATTAACTTAAATAATGGGTTTACAGTCTATTCTGTCACCACACAGTTTATTATTATTATTATTATTGATATTATTATCATTATATGCTTAAGGTCATTAGGATATTAGTGAATGTAAAACTCATCTATTTTAAAGTTGTAATTAATTGGCAAATAAATAATAAGGGAAGTAATCTAATTAAGCTTAATAGCATTATAGTTAATCTTCCTGATAAACATAATGAGTATGTGTGTGTGTGACCTGCTCTACACTATTAAAGTTGATAATTGCTTTATCATTTAGTTTACTCTGTTTTAATGCATTATATTATCACAAATCTTGCTCTTTATGTGCCATTTTTGCTGCGTTATTAACATGAATTAAGATAGTTTCAGTGATGTTTGATAGCTTTTTAATTTAGTGAGTCCAGGGACACAAGGAATTGATGTTTGAATGAGTTTTCGGGAATTTGATTTGTCCATAAAATTTCTAATGAAATTGTAGTTTTTATTTAAGACCTGGGAAGTGGTTCAGGAAAATTTTTTGAATGAAAGCTAAAGATATCGACCGATATACCAATTGGTATTTTATCGTACCCCACGTTGTACAGGTTTAGCACGAAGGCCGATTAATGTGGGACACCAAAACCGAAGCTCATAGGTGGTGGGTGATAAAATTGCGTTTGATCCGTCAGCATTCCAGTCCTAAGAGGAGCGTCCAGGCATGAGCAATAAACCAGCCTGCCATTTAAATAAGGGGGCAGGTTTGCCCTAGAATCAACGCTATTAAAGTTATACTAAGATCCAGGGCCGGAAGCCACTGACCCGGATTGGCGATCCCCAACGTGTGTATTTGTTTCTAAGAAAATTTTGAAATATATTTACAATTACTGGAAATGGTAAGTGATGGTTGTGGGTTAAACCCATCCCCAAACAACAATAAACGAAAACAAAAAAAACAAAGCAGGAGTATTTTAGCAGCAGGTACAAGGCTAGAAATTCTCTCATGATTGTTGACAGTGGAATTTTGTTAAAACAAAAAGAAGCTACTTCTGATATAAGCACGAGAACTCATTAACACGAACTGTTACGTGTTGGTTGTGTGCAACGTATTCGGATTTTTTAATGGAAAATTGCGTCCATAGGTATATTCCTGGACCATAGATCAATCTTTCGACAGTTTAGACTTTTTGCGTCAGGGACACCGGGGGTTTACATACATTCGGATCATTATTAATATCTGTGTATGACTTTATTAAAAAGTTTCTTTTGCTTATCTTGTAAGATAGAGGCTTTGAACATTTATTTCAGTTGTTTTTTTTTTTGTTATCTGAAATAAATGTTCTTTTTCAATAGAACTGATTAATTTTATCTAATTAACCGTGGCTCATGGGTAAATTCATATTTATTGAATTTATATAATGTAGAAATTATTGAATTTAATTGAGGTCTGCTTAATTTGTATGTAGTTGAATGACATGGAAGATTTTTATATTGACATTTTATTAGAATGTTTATAATACCTCTGAAAGCTTCTTACGATGGTGAGGGTTCATTCAGTTATTACTTATACTACGAATACTAATGGAGAGTCAAGAGTTGTATTTGATTATCTACAAATACTGTGGAGAAATCAACGTAGTTGTCATTTGATTATGCTACAAATATAGGGTGAGTACAAAGTAGGTTGTATTGATATGCTACAATCTAGGGTGAGTCAAAGTAGGTTGTATTTGATTATGTCTACAAATACTAGTGGGTGTTTTTGAGTCAAAAAGTAGTCGTATTGATTATGCTACAAATATAGGGTGATCATAAGTAGGTTGTATTTGATTATGTAAATACTAGGGTGAGTCAAAATTAGGTTGTATTTGTTATGCTACGAAATACTAGGTGAGTCAAAGTAGGTTGTATTGATTATGCTACAATCTAGGTGAGTCAAAAGTAGGTCGTATTTGATTATGCTACAAATACTCGGGTGAGTCAAAGTAGGTTGTATTGATTATGCTAGCAAATATTGAGGAGAGTAAAAGTAGGTGGTATTTATATTAAATACTAGGATGAGTCAAAGTAGGTTGTATTGATTATGCTACAAATTAGGTGAGTCAAAGTAGGTTGTATTTGATTAATGCTACAAATATCTGGGGTGAGTCAAAGTAGGATCGTATTTTGATTATGCTACAATACTAGGGTGTCAAAAGTAGGTTGTAATTCTGATTATGCTAAAAATACTGAGGAGAAGCTAAAAGTAGGTGGTATTTATTTACAAATATAGGATGAGTCAAAGTAGGTTGTATTTGATTTATGCTATAAATCTTAGGGTATAAACTGAAGTTTGTTGTATAAAAAACGGATTGTTTTACTTATTTTTCAAGATAATGGTGAGTTAATTTTTCCCATGGATATTTTGATCTTTGAATAACTGTTTTTCTTTGTATAACTAATTATTGTTCTATCTATTTTTTGGCAAGATTTTAAAAAAAAGTTCAAAAATATTTTAGTTTCTTCCTCAATATGGCTAAATGATACGTGACGTATTTTGGTGGATAATACCGACAAAAAAAAATTACATTGGTCAGCCTCTGTAGGATACTGGATGCGTGGCGAGGACTTTCGAAGAGCGAAAACCGTGATAGGGACGGGTGGAGAGAGAGAGAGAAGAGAGAGAGAGAGAGGAGAGAGAGAGAGAGAGAGGAGAGGAGGAAGAATCATGGAAATCGTGCTGTAGCAGACTTGATGATGAGCCATTATCCATGCTTATGAGATCCGTGTGGTTTTAATAACAACTAACATAATCTCCACTCTCTCGCGTGCGTCTGTTTTGTGGTATACACGCTAGATTCCTATATCACCTAAATCGTGGGTTTTTACAGTTAACTGATTAAAATTTAAGATTTTAACTTTCTTTACTCATATCTCCAAATTACTTTAAGTTTACTTAATTACTGTGTGGTAATACGTAGCAATAATACTTCACGAAGTTTTTTAGTAAACAAACAAAAATGCAGCTGTATGAATTAACATTATATAAATTAAGCAACTCTAATTATTCATTGGATGGAAATCTTAACCTTTTTTAAAGATTAAAATGCACCTTTTGTACGAATCATCACGTCAACACAAATAATTGTACACTGTTTTTTGCGCAGTTTTTATTTTGTAACATATGTTTTCTTTTCACCGTGAACTGTTTCATGTGGAAATTATATAATTATCTTAAATTTCCAGGATAAATAAATTAAATTACATCGATGTTCATTAAATTATTTTGTATTGGCCTCGAAAACCGTATTGCCTGTTATGGCACCCAACTTGATTTTAGGCTGAACTTGCCAAAGGTGTAATTAGGGTGGAACAGAAAGAAACAGAAAACGCCAATTTGTAATAAATGTTATTTTTACTAGGGGGTTTAACTAAACCGGTTTAGGGTTAGATTTAGGGTTGGGTTGAGTTTAATGTTTAGTTGTAATGGGGGAACATTAAATAAAGAGTTTGGGTATCTGTTTTTTTCTGGGTATTCTGTATATCAGACCAAAAAGAACCAAAAATTTTGAATAAAACTGTTTTAATTTTAACTATGGCGGGGGGGGGGGGATTGGTGGTTGGCATTAGGGTTTGAGGTTGGGTTTAGGTTAGTTTAATTGGGAAAATAAATAAATAATTTGGGTGTCTGTTTTTTTCCGGTCACTCTAAGTGTTTGACACTTGTGCAAATTCAGCCCCTTTTTATATATGGGTTGTTCTAGAAGCGGTCGGGGTGGCTATAGGGTCTCTATTTCGCTGAGGAATGAGTAAACTCTATCTAATGTGAGGTTTTCCGTTTGGAGTTTTGGAATATGGGCCTTCTATCACCCATTGCTGCCTGGTCTATCTGATCCGGTAGTAACCTTAGGGTCCCATCTATGGTTAAATGAAATGTTTATAAAAATTAAGTATCCATTAAGAATTAATTTATTTAAAACTTTTTGGGCATTAAATGACCACTCGAGGTGATTGCCGTAAAATCAAATAACAAAATAAATTAATAAAATGTGCGTTACCGTAAGAAATCCGCTAATTGGGTTATTAAAAAATTAAATAAATTAAAAAAAAAGTTGCACTTTTGTTTTTACGCCTTAAGAACATGTGTTATTAAATCGTATCTGGAATCAAACGACTTAATGGTAGATACTGAGTGACGAAATTTAGTGTCAGGATTAATTACATTATTAATGATAAAATTCATTCATTAACACAAAAATCACTGACAGAAAAACATGTATGTTGTCAGTCAAAACATGAAGAAAGAAGAAAAGAAAGAAAGAAGAAAGAAACGAAGAACAAGAGAAGAAGAAGAAAAAAAAAAAAAAGATAACGAAAGAAAGATAATGGAAGAACGAAGAAGAACCAGACGCTGAAACGCGCGCCCGAAGACCGGGCCGGACCCGCGCCCGAACACGCACCCGGAACCCCGAACGAACAAATCCGCGGAACAATAGGAACAATATACCGGAGATGAAGAAAAAAAAAAAAAGAAAGAAAGAAAGGAAAGAAAGAAGAACGAAAGAAAGAAAGGAAAGAACAATAAGAAAGAAGACTTTTGGTAGCAGTAAAAGTAGTACTTACTTTTAAAAAGTAAAAAGTCTTTACATTGTGGACAGTTGCAAACCATTAATTAATCGATACAAAAACTTTTTCTAATATGTTAACACTTGAATTAAATAACATATATTTTGGCATGATGTAATACGTGATTGAGAGTCAAATATTGTGTATTTACTAATTTTGCTTAGATATGACACACAGGCTCTGGTGCTACAGTGCTGGTCAGCCATAATATTAACAGGCTCATCGCTGCTTTAACTTCGGTGGAGTCGAATATTGAGTTAAGTTGAACAAACAATTATCGGTTTAATTTGCTCATCTCATAACTATACAAAAAAAAAAAAAAAATTGAATAAAAAAACAAAAAACAATACCAAACTTGTGCAAAGTACGACAAATTAATTTAAATAATTGGAGACTTGTCCACAATTTTCCTTTGAAAATTACCCCCCACCATACACAATACAACTTGCCCATAAAGTTCAATTATCTTGAAATTTTTTCTATCCATTCAAAGAAGAAACATTAAACAAACTCTGATGATTTTTTAATATTTTTTTTTAGCTTACGGAAATAATGAAAATTATAACGAAAACAATGTTTAACATTTTTGCACTGTTAATAATTGAAATGTTAACGTAACAAAAACAAGTTATGATAAGACTTGAAAAAAATTCTATGTAAAAATCAATTAATGGTCGGAATTTTCACGAAAATTTCCAGAATTGTCTTACTTTTAATGAAAATATATTGAAATATGTTTTTCCTAAAATATATTAGCGGAAATTTTTTTACTGAGGTTACCTCCCTCTCCATTTTATTATAAGTGAATATGAAAAAGAAACGACAAAAACGATTTTTTACTTATTTTCTATAAAATTAAAGTCTGAAATAGTTATCCGAGATTTTTTAAGTTTAATGCGATAGCTTTTTAGTAAAGAATCATGAAAATACAGAATTTACTACAAAAAATATCAATAAGAAATGACCGTGTGTAAAAAGGACCTGTTTTAAACATATTTTTCAAGATTAACGGTGAGTAATCTCCCAATGATATGGCCTCAACTGATCCGTGATCTATTTCTGGTGGTACATTATCAATCATTAAAAAATGCGTGGCTGGAATTTTAGAGGAACAACTTTTTTTCTCTTCAAAAAAGTATTTTACGCATCTGAGAATTAAAATAAGTAAAGATTTAAAGTGATTTAGTTATTTCGTAAATATTTGTTACATAACAGAAAATATTATTTGAGAAAAGATATAATTGATAAATAAATGGATATTCCTAACTGCATAAAATTAAATATAACTTGAAGGAAATAAAAAAGATAATAAATTTAAAAACTCGTAATATTATTGGTTTTTTTTTTTTGAGGGGGGGTGTAAATCGTACGTTTGTAATCGTGGAGTGTTTTTTGTTAGTTTTGATTATTTTGTTTTTTTGTTTTGTTTTGTTTTGTTGTTGTTTCGCGTGAGGTGGTCAGAGTTTAAGTTATGTGAGGTTTTGTTGTTGTACCTTCAATGTCCTTTTTTTGTCATCAACATTCACAAGCCACAGAAAAGAATTTTTATTATGACATAAAATTTAAAACTCCATTCCATTATATAATATATATATATGTATATATATATATGTATGTAATTATTTTACCACTATATAAAAAATGTAGGGGTGACAAGACTTTTGGACCACCCTGTAGAATGCTCTAACAGTCAACAGAAAATAATTAGCAGAAGCTGAGTAGAAACAGCAAGACTAAACTTTTTTTTTTTATTTTTATTTTTTTATATATAAACAAAAAAAGTATGGACCAAGTCTCCAATAGGCACCCCAAATCATCAAGTTAATGAAGGGTTCATATTTTAACTCGTCACCGGTAACTTCCGTAAAATGTGATTCTAATGATATTATCTTGTTCGCTATTCTGCATTTGTACCCAAAACTACTTTAATATGATGTTACGTTTAATCAAATGATAAACGGTTTAGAACTTTTGGAATATTCTTATTAGACTTTCCGATGTCAAAAGCTGAGGTTGAGAGTCACAGAATTTGACCTCAAGTGAAAAACCGCTTAGCCATGGAAAAGAGCCGGCCTGGCTGGGAAGAGGAAGGCACACGAAACAAACGACTGATACTACACTCGTTGCTTTACCCACGTACGCAAAACCTATCGAGACAGGTGACGTCACGAGTTGGAGGAAGGGAAAGCGATCCCTATTGTCAGTTAGCAGTTTCAACAGTTAGCACTCGGGACCCAGTCAGCGAACATCTCGTGGGGGAGGGAAGAAAAGTTATGCCCAAGAAGAAAGTCTCCATGACCAAAATGCCACATAAGAACTAATACCCGGAATAATCATTAACACGGAAAACGAATCACCCATAAAAAAAAAGATAAGTGCAAATTCCTTTTGTTGCGAACCTTTCTAAATTAATTTGAAGAAGAAATTCCACCAAAATGACATTATAAACTCTAGCCTGTCGGCGTTCGTATTATGATTCCCAAAGACTACAAACTTGAATTAAATGTTGTGTTTTAAAATAATATTGTGTCTTATTGTTGTTTGTTGCCAAGTTTTTGCATATATGCCTCTCAATTTTCTTTGGTATCTCTGATGAAAAGCGCTGTATAGCGTTGAAGCGATAGGTGAACGTAACAATGAAAACGTGTATTTTGTCTGTTAATAATAACATGAACTATTTAATTTATCATAACTTCTGATTAAAATCGTTAGTTTGTTTACAAAAATTTGGAAACAGATGTTACCGGTGACGAGTTAGAATGTGAACCATTGATAATTTGGGGTGCCTATTGGAGACTTTATCCAAAAGTACAATACATTGAGTAATTCAAATTTAGTAGAAAATTACACAGGCGATCCAAAGCTTTTAGTGGTGATAAATTTTGTTAAATAGAACTACAATTTAATTAGTCAGGTATAGACAGTCATGCTATTTAGATGTACAGTAGAGGTCACATGTATTAGAGTTTAGAGTTTGAATGAAATAAAACTAAGAGTACATTCAATGAAGAAAGATAAACTACTTACCTCTGCAATCTTCCTCTTGTCATAAATCCTAAAGAAAGAAAAAATAATCAAATCAAAAGTTGGAATATTTATAGAGACATTTTTAGTACACAGAAAATCCATAAAACAAATTTTGGGTGTCACCAGAACGATATTTCATACCTTTTTAATCTCATTATAAAACTACAAAGAATATAGTTTATACCAAAAGCAATTTATGATGCAACTAGAAAGGCTACTTGGCATTGCCCAGGTGGAATGAATGAATAACACAACATAATATTATGGTAAAAAATATGATCTATAATATACAGTTGTACCTTGATTTATGAGTTTTACTATTTATGAGCTATCACTCAGTTGATTTTTTGCTTAGTGTTGTGAACTCAAATTTGAGGTACGAGCAAACTTCAAATACACTTATGTTAAGAAATTCACTAAAAACCTTTATGATTCCAAACTTATTATGTCAAAGAAAAATATTATTTCAAAATATAAATAAAAAAAATGAAAATCTATCTATATTATTTTGTTTGTTTATCTATCTATCTATCTATCTCAGTCTATTCAAAAGTATATATCCATCTTCATAGCTAAACAAGAATTACGACAAGTTACGATAAATAAACAAGAATTACGACAAGCTGGGGTTGTTATTTTGATAGTCACCGGGTAGCGGTTTTTGAGGCGGGAGACTGGGACACACTTCCTCATAAATTACCTTCAGTTCATTTCAATGGAGAAAATTGATTGGATATACAAAGAAATTGAGTTAGGAGGAATTAAACTCATAAATCAAGGTACCACAGTATTTCATCGAAATTAATGAATTTATTTTATTCGTTTATTTTTACATAGAAGTGGTGGGGCCGGGTTAGCTCAATCGGTAGAGCGTTCGGCTAGAAACCACAAGGTTCCTAGTTCTATACCGGTCCCCGCAAACTCAGCGTATGAGTAGCACAGGGATCGGTGCGGTAAAGTAAGGAGCTGATGGTAGGTGTGGCGCTCCACCTCAGATGCCAAAACAATCTCCTTAGTCTAGCGCTATTGAAAAGGGGATAGACTCCCTCGCTGACTGGCTGATACCGTTTTTAGGCCGCCCCGTCGACTTTACTTCTATCAAAATAGTTTCATCAAGAAATAATCATGTGATTAAGAAAAGAAAAGAAAATTGCAATTTTTTAAATTGTCAGTTTTCAAAAACAAAAAAAATTTACAAAGATTTGTCTAATTCCGCATCAATTTTGTTTTTTACAAAATATGAAATGATATATCCGGGTTAGGGGATATATTCTGAAGTTGGTATTTGGTATATTATCGCAGTAGTAATTGGTATGTCGAATAGCAATCCGTCTGCTGAGTAGTCGTGGTGTCGTCTAGCGAGTAAGTTTAGCTTGTAGGCATTAGGTATAGGACCAACACAGTGTTGACTATTTATACATAACTCTGTCCAATCAGATTATAGTGAGGGGGTACCAAGGTATTTACATATTCATTATATCATGAAAAATAGGAATATTAATAATCAAATATTCATTTTATAATCATTTCTTTTTTCATAAATTGATATTATAAATAAAAAAAACACAAAGAGGGAATTTTATTTAATTTTTTGTTCACTTTCACCTGTTTTGTCAGCCATTGCAATATTAATGTATAACTTGTTTTAGTCTTGATTTCATGTTGAAAGAGTGAAAAACAAGGGAGATAATCGTTGTGATTTGTGGAAAATCTGAACATTTTCTAAGTTGGTATATCTCCCCCCCCCTGTTGGAATATTTTATGTATATATGTTACATAATTATTAGAAACCTAATATTTATGTGCAATAGTGTAGAAATCAAAATGGCCGTTATAAGCTGCAGCCCATGGCCTTGAAGGATTTGAATGACAAGGCTTGACCTGTCCTGATCCTTCCTTCCAGTGGATACCGTGAGAATCGGTGAGAACCGGTTTAGATTAGAAATAGATTTTAGTCAGTCGGCGAGAAACCACGATGGTGGTGAGTCATGTTATACACGCTCCGGCTCGATTTGCGCATGTAGTCTGGTGGGGGATTTCGAGAATAAAATATGATCAAAGTAAATCGAAGTCTTGTGTTATTATCTAAAAACTAACAATGACACAGGGCTTCTGATAAAGAGAAATCCCCAATGGAAGACCAGACACGAAGTCCCCAAGAGAAGTCCAGACGTTAGAAGAGACCTAGAAGAACTTAAGATGTCAGAAGAACAGAAGAAGAATAGAAGTAAGAAGAAATGAGAAGGGTATGCAACATATGTGTGCTACAATTCACCACCTAAATTTATAGACTGGGCGAGGTCACGTGGTCTATTCCTCCGCCAATCAACAGCCATAATGCGTGGCAAGTTAATTACTTAATCACCGATATTGACAGAGGAACTTACAACCAAAGGATTCTTTACGAAGGATTTCCGCTGGACAAGCGCTCTTGCTTGAAGTTTAAAGGATGGCCCATAAAAACGTAACAGGTTATGGGCCTAGGAATGCAAGGATCTTCTTTGATGGCAATGAAGCTAAGTATGAACTCTGGGAAATCAAGTTCCTCACATATTTAAGGACCCTTCAACTACACAATATAATATATGCACAATCTGACCAAAGCGAGGACCGATATTTTGCAGAAAAGAATGCAACAATATATGCTGAATTGATCCAATGTTTAAACGATCAAAGTTTATCATTGGTAATGAGGGATGCCAAGGACGATGGTCGAAAGGCATTAGAGATTTTAAGGTCCCATTTCTTGTTGAAAGGCAAACCTAGAATTGTAGGCCTCTATTGTGAATTAGCTTCTTTGAATAGAACGCGCTATGAATCCATCACGGATTACATAAGGAGGACTAAAAATATTGCAAATTCACTAAAAGAGGCGGGTGAAGTGATTAGTTTGGTTTGTTTTTTTTACGGCATATCAACCTCAGTGGGTCATTTAATGCCGATAAAGTTTTGAAATAAATCAATTCTTAATGGATAATACAATTTTTTTATAAATACATTTTTCTATTTAACCCATAGATGGGACCCTAACAGGTACTACCACTCCGGATCAGAGTGGACCAGGGAGCAATGGTGATGAAGGGGTGCTACATATTCCCCAAACCTCCAAAACTGGAACCTCACCATCAGATAGAGTTTAACATCATTCCCAGGACATGTAGGACCCTCAGCCACCGCCTTCTAGCACCCATATGATAAAAAGAGGTTGGGGCTTGCCATAAGGGGAAGTGATTAGTGATGGCTTATTAATCGCCATGGTGATGAAAGGATTGCCTCCGAATTTTAAACCTTTTTACCACGGTGATAACTCAAAAAGACAAAAGCTTAACATTGATGGAATTTATGGGGCCGGGTTAGCTCAGTCGGTAGAGTGTTCGGCTAGAAACCGCAAGGTCCTTAGTTCGATACTGGCCCCCGCCAACTCAGCGTATGAGTAGCACAGGGATCTGTGCAGTAAAGTAAGGAGCTGATGGTAGGTGTGGCGCTCCACCTCAGACGCCAAAAAACAATCTCCTTGGTCTAGCGCTAGTGAAAAGGGGATAGACTCCCTCGCTGATTGGCCGATACCGACATTAGGCCGCCCCGACGACTTTACTTTTTACTACGGAGCTAAGAGGAAACAGAGAATATGTATTCAAAAGAAACTAATCATGGCATCCCATTTTCCTAATAATTCAGTTACAAATAGACTGATGAAGAGATTTAGTATAACAGATGATTCTTTTGAATTTACTCGATTTCTTTTTTTTTTAAATCATATTGATAACGAGGCACTATTATTATGGAAATGGACACATTAATCATTATGGAAATGGACACATTATTATATTATTCATATATTATTTTATTAATTATTATTATTTTTTATTATAATCATTAATAATTATTATTATTTTTTATTATAATCATTAATAATTATTATTATTTTTTATTATTATTATTTATTTTTTATTATTTATTATTTTATATATTATTCATATATTATATATATTATTCATATATTATATATATTATTCATATATTATTATATTAATCATATATTATATATATTAATGGACACATTATTAATGGACACATCTATTAATAAATCATATTGATAACGAGGCACTATTATTATGGAAATGGACACATTAATCAGTTGATAAAAATGATTTAAAAGCAGATATAACAGGTCACTTATTTGATAAATCACGAAACTGGACAATGAGGGGTACTCCCCCCCCCCCTGAAATATCAGTGTAACAAACCTGAGGTAATGGTCTCTGCCACCAACACAAAAACTCAAAAGAATTGACTGGGTTGGAGTGGATGGAATAAAGAGGCACTTTCTTGTCATTTTCTTTGGTTGCCACTAATCTGAAATAATAGACAAAAAAAAAAATCAGTAGAAGAACAAGAAATAAAAATGGGTAATCTGAACATTAGTTACATAAATGAGAGTAACCTCCCCTTGAGGAAGCCTTATGTTTTGTTCGGCCATTTTAATTTCACCATAAATCTACACTGAAAATACAAATTTATTCGAATCAATACAACATGTTTTAACACGAAAATATCATAAAATGTGTTCTTAATAACAATTAAGTTCATTTCAAATAATGCGCAAGCACAATTAAGAACACATTTTATGATATTTTTGTGTTAAAACATGCAGTTGTACTGATTCGAACAAATTTAAATTTTCAGTGTAGATTTACAGTGAAATGAAAATGTCCGACCAAAATTAGGGCTTACTCAAAGTGAAACAAACTAATGTTCAGATTAACTAAAAATGTATGTTAATAATGAACAGATATACAAGCAACATCATTTATAATAGCAAACAATATTCCTTTAGGAGGTGAGGTGACTTTGAAAATAGATAAATGTAACCTTGTCTCATATATATATATATATATATATATATATATATATATATATATATATATATATGTGTGTGTGTGTGTGTGTGTGTGTGTTTGTTTTAAACTGTTCTTAGTAGAAAGTAAGCATTGTTGGTGAAGTACAAATAATAGGATTCATTATCATTTTATCTACCACATCCGTTGACAATATTTAGGAAGAAGGTAATATATATACAAATCTAAGTGTTGATTCAATCTACTAAGCACAACAGAGAAGCAGACGGCTGATGTTGCCAGAAGTTGTCTGGCCAAATAATAAAGTTCACGAGCACAGGTTTTCTTATGATAGAACATTTTTGACAACAGCTCAAATACAAAAAAAAAAAAAAAAAAAAAAAAAAAGAAAAAAGTTGGGTAATTTTTGCTCAGTCGGTATAGCGTTCAGCTAGGAATCACAAGATTCCTGGTTCGATACCAGCCCTCGCCAACTCAGCGTATGAGTAGCACAGGGATCTGTGCGGTAAAGTGAGGAGCTGATGGTAGGTGTGGCGCTCCACTTCAGACGCAAAAACAATCTCTTTGGTCTAGTGCTAGTGAAAAGGGGATAGACTTCCTCGCTGTCAGGCTGATACCAATATTAGGCCGCCCAGGCGACTTTATTTTTATTAACTCTTTATGAAAGAAGAGGAGGGTATTTGGGCACAGGAAATGGTTAAATAAAAGAAAAGGTAGCAATCTTCATAGCACTATAAAAGTTAACAATAACAGTAAATTAAACAAACTAAAAAGAAAACTAAAGAAACACTTAATAATTTCAAATAACATTATGTAGAGATCGTCTTCCACGCTTAAAGTAATTATTATTACAGTATTTGCTGCTATCTCTTTTTTTTTTTTGTGATTTGAAATATTATACATATTAAATTGATATTTAAGTTAATTTGATTATTATTAGAAATGTTTTTATTTTTTATTTTTTAACTTAAGGGTCTCTCTTCTCATTAGTTAAACTACTTAGAGAGCTCCACCTAACAAATGTAATATACTAATTTTCATGAATGTAATTACACTACCTTTTCGTGAATGCAATATACAAATTTTTCATGAATGTAATACTAATTTTTATGGATGTAATATACTAATATTCATGAATTTGGTTGTAATTCTAACTATAATCTGTAAATAAAAAAAATTATTCGTTTTCGTAAATTAAATACAAATGGGTGGGAGACGTTGGCCAAAAATAATGAGTAGTATTTACTATAATTAAGCTCAATTACAAATAAGCATTCTAAAAAGTGAAGGAATATCTTTTGTTATAAAAAAAAGAAATAATAATCTGAATGTTATGGGAGTAAGATGAAGAAATTAATTCAACAGTATGTGGAGAAATGTAGAAAATTTCAATTCTCCAACACAAGAACTCATCTCATGTCCTGAAAAAGGTCATGAAGACCAAAACATTATAGTGTCAACATTATCATCAAGAATATATATATATCTTATTATAATGGAGATTATGTGTTTTTCTGTCTGTAACCGAAACTATATTACAACTCAAGTAACAATTCCCTTATTTATTAACATCACATTCTCCATGATTTTATTTTTATTTAAACCTCAATTATTAATAAAATAGTTTTACATTATTAATACTGTTAACCATATCTACATACTAACAACATGCAATTGTATTTATATATACAACAAAATAGCGGTTTACAGTATGAACGGGAAGGCTAATTTGCATATTGATATTAAAAAAAAAAAAATCGAATTTAATAAATATGTGCTTAGTATTATTGATTTCTAATTGTTTGGTTTTATTTTAATGAATCTCTTCAATGAATCTTAAATGAAATCCATTAACAAGAAAAAATAACTCATTTTATTCTTTACTTCCTCTTTTAACTAAATACTTAAATTAGAAAAAATAACAATGAAAGACGAGAGTGATGGAAGAATAAGTTTCAGTTGTTCTATTTTTTTTATTATACCCCCTCTGCTTTAAATCTTTTTATCTGCATTCTTATTCAGTTTCATTAGCCTTTCTAATTTAATACAATATCTTATTACATTAAAACTTAAATACTTGCACCTGGAGGGTGCATATATTTGCTAGTATATATATATATATATATATATATATATATATACGTGTGTGTATATATATATATATACATACATACATACACACACGTGTGTGTGTGTGTGTGTATGTATATATATATACATACACACACGTGTGTGTGTGTGTGTGTGTGTGTGTGTGTAGAAATGTAGACAAACATGGGATGTTATAAAGGATGAATATGAAGGCATGTGGTGTAATGGTTAGAGTTGTTGGAAATGGACTTGTCAACCCGAGTTCAATTCCTGGACGAAGCTGTTTGCATTTCACATGGCGCTAATACCCTTGAGAAAGGTATGAATCCAATTCTTCTCCAGCTATAGATAAATAGAAGGGCAGACTGGACTCAAACTATGGCTACGTAACCAGTCTAGAAGGAAAACTCTGAATTTAAACCTGTTAAACTCCACTTAAAAAAATTGACCTTGTGTCACATCCTGCTCATGCAGTGTGTGTGTGTGACATAATTTAATAGTCAGTTGTAATTAACAGAAAAGATTCCTTTTAATCTTACTTGTTGGGCTTTTCCTGTCTAAGATCAATCTCAAAAGTCATTGCATCTTCCCCACAACTGAGAAAAACGTGTGGAGAATCCAATTCCAGAGCCAACTGAAAAGAAATTTCAAGAAAAGATATTTAATACATACAATTCAATACACAAGCAAAAAAAAAATGTTTTTAAAAACTCAAATGATGTTTCAATGTGATGAATTACAGAAGAATTTTTATGAATATCAAAGAAACAAATCAGATAAATTAACAATACAATTTGTCTTAAAGTTAATTTTTTTAATCCATTAGTTGTGGTTGAATAATAGATTTGTAAAAGTTTATATTCCTCTACTTATTGCTAAAAAAAAAAAAAATTTTTTTTTAAAATTTAATTTAAAAAAAGGAAAAGAAATCTATACAATTCTCCGCAAACAGATGGTAATATTTACCTTGTGTGCTGCTCCTTTGTGCTGTGCCAGTTTTTTTGTACCTTTACAGACCCCAGTAAGGGAAAGTTCAGCTAAACGTACTTGACCATCACGTGCACAACTAACCACATGGCAGTCACCACTAAATGGCATAAATTTGGCCTGGAAAAAAAAAAAGAAGAGGCAAAGGTCAATTAAAAGACTTATTTTAACTTAACATGTAAAAATAAAATATGAAATGTCAGCTATTTCATTTTTTTTTTTTTTTTTTCCATTTCAAGATTCTTAAATAGAGTAAATCAGATTAATCAAAGAATTCTTTATATAAAAACAAAACGAAACAAAAAAATGTAGTATTAAACTTTGGTTTCCCAAAGTCAGAAAACAGCATAGTTCACATGACTTTCAGAAACATTTTTTCACGCTCAGAGTTGCCGAGGCATGGAATAAACTGCCTGCATCCATTGTAGGCTGCTGAAATACTGCATCTTTCAAAGCCTCCATGCTTCCTGTAATCCGACAACACCATACCTGATACCCCCCTCCATACACATATGTACGCACGCACACACACATGTATATTATTACTGTACGTTATTCATGTTCCTGACACTAATACATTATTCTATGTACTAGACATGAGACTTTGATGAGTTGTGGTGCACCTGAGCAATGTACACAATAAATTTCACTATTATTATAATTGAATTTCCAATTTTAAGTTTAAAAAGTAAAAGTTCATATTTTGTTAATAGAAATGTATTCGCTTCACAAGTGTTCTTAGAAAATCATGGTACTCAAAGAGAAATTCACTAAAAATCTTTAAGTTTCCAAACTTATTATGCCAAAGAAAAATATTTATAAAAAAAAAAAAAAAAAAAAAAAAAAAAAAAAAACACATTTGAATATGATTGTTCGTAAAATTGGTGAAAAGGCTTAAAAATTTATTTTTAATTCACTCTCCAGAAGGACATGCTGATATTGAACTATTTAGCAATAGCTCTTAAGTAAACATATCAAACGTTGTAATAATTAAATTATCATACTGTGGTATATCCACAGGTTCTGGTAACTAATAATATCTGTTTTCATTGTCTAATGTTGCACTAGACGCGCACACATATTTATATTATTAATGTACGTTCTTCATATTTCTGACACTAATACATTGTTCTATGTACTAGGCATGAGACTTTGATGAGTTGTGGTGCACCTGAGCACTGTACACAATAAATTTCATTATTATATCAAATACATTCTTTGGTTTAGAAGAAAATTTACTTTTTATTAAAAAGAATTGTAATAACATAATATGTTAGTACATAATACTGTATGTTATTAAGAGGAAGTTCTCTCATTCAAGGTCATCTAAACAAACCGAAAAGAATGAACTTACATGGAAATCAATATGAACTTTTTTCAAAAGTCAAGGGAGATAACTTTTCATTCTTATGACACGATCTTTCAACTACGAAAACATTTTCGGTTGTAAATTTGCCAAATACACTCTCTATAATCTTTTCAAATTAAGCAATGAATGGTTTACTACCACTCTTAAATGCTCTGTCACATACTGAAGGAAATTTCAAAATAGAATGTTTATAAAAGCCGTGTTTGTATATCTGTGAAACTTCATTTTTATTCAATCTTGAACATTATGAATTTTATGTACTAGTGTACGTGTTCCATAAAAGAAATTATGGTATACATGAAGTTAATAGTTTCTTAAGTCCTTACTATTATTAGGTTCTGACAAATATTTCAGTATATATTTAATGATGACAAAAATGATTACTCTTTCCATGATCCTATTTATATTTCACTGATAAATTGTTTTACCTAGGTCAATATTTTAATAATAACCATTTTCAGGGCAAAAAATAATGGCAGGCAGTTATGTATAAATCTATATATTTGTTATTTGAGAAGAACCCCCCCCCCAACAACAAACAAACCCAAAACAACAACCCCACCCCCCAAAAAAATATGGTTATGTTGCTTGCACTTCTGGTAATAAATTATTTACATCCTTGTGGTGAAGCTGGAAGTTATCGCTTCAACAAAGAGAGGTCGAATGACAAAAATAAGTAGTTTGCACATGGGATCGCGCAACCTTAGTAAAAATAAAATTCGTAAAATTCAACCAATCAGAGGCGTTCCCGCCTAATAAGAAAATTTATCAACTAGACCCCTTTTTGGAGCCTATGCTGGACTATAAATAAAGCCAGCCTTTCGGATCCTAACCAGAAAGATCTCATTTGCCTAAGGGAAATCACGTCACCCTTTTTAAGAACATTTCGCTTACACGCTGAAGGTATCTCTCTCTCTCTTTGAATAACCTATGCTTTCAGAGATAAACCTTAGATTCATTCAACTTATGCCTGACTGCTTTTGAGTTGACTTTAAACTTTCACCTTTTCTTTCTCACTTTTGAACTGTGAAATACCAGCTTACATTTTACATTTGAACTTTAAAAAAAGAACTTTGGGACGGAACCTCGCCCAGTATTCAATGCTACCTTTTGTAAACTTCTGTTAATACAATTTTGTTTGTTTAATCAAGAGTTTTGTCTTCTATGCCATTTTGCTTGATTTATTTATGGTCTTTAAATGTTTGAACACTTTTATTGAATATTGACATCAAACATCCCATATCTATCACCATATCCTAATTACCTGGTAATGATAAAATCTATTTCAATTTAGGCATATCTTCATTTTTGTTGTAGAGTGCCCTATATTTTGATTTATAGGAAGTGCGTGGTGTAATGGTTAAAGTCATGGGAAATGGACTCGTCGCCCCGAGTTCAAATCCTGGACGTGGTAATTGCATTTCACTTAGCACTAATACCCTTGGGAAAGGTATGAATCCTAATCTCCCTCCAGCTATGTAGGTAAATAGTAGGGCAGACCGAGCTCTTTAACCATGGTTAGGCAACCGGTCTAGGAGAAGGAAAACTCTGAATTCAAACCTGATAAACTCCACTGAAGAAATTGACCTTGTGTCGCATCCTGCTCGTGTGGAGGGGTTGGTAAATATATTTATATCAACTTATATAAGACTAGAAGCAGCTACCCTGCATCGCTTAGGTAGAGGGTGGGGACAAAAAAGTTAGTCTTGCAGATCCATTATCATTGGATCATCGCATGATGTCCCATTAAAATCCCTACATAAAAAAAGACCTTGCAATAATTCGATCTGGTGGAGTGTCTGATAAAAATGTACATACACTCTGAAATGAAAAATCAGTGTCGCTTATTTAAAATATTAAATGCAAAAAAAACATCCAGGCTGTTATTATTTAAATTTTTTTTATTTATCATCTTCATGAATATAAATTAAATCTTTATTATTTTTGCTCAAAAAGCAAGATCTAGTGATAGTGAATGTGTAGTATAGTTCTCTCAACCCTCCTATATGGTGCAGGTGCAGAAGCCTGGACGATATACAAAGCGGATGCCCATAGACTACATGTCTACTACATGCGTCACTTGCACAGTATATTACATGTCAAGTGGTAGCAACATGTTTCAAACAGGACCATCCTGAAGAGAACTGGACTCCATGTACAAAATACTTGTCCAACACAACCTGAGATGGGCTGGTCACTTAAACAGATTTGGGGATGACAGACTACCAAAGCAGATTCTGTACACCCAACTGAGAGAGGGATCACTTGGAATCGGTCGACCAAAGCTCAGATACAAAGACAACATAAAGAGAAACCTGAAGTTCTTTAATATCCCCATAGGCAATTGGCAAGACGCAACCAGAGACCTATTAAATTGGAGGAAAAGGATTTGTGTGGTGTCATCAACGCCTATGATGGACAGCAAGTAATATATATATATATATATATATATATATATATATATATATATATATATATATATATATATACACACACACACTAGACAAAACGTGACCCATTGGGTCATAAAATCATAAAGAATTCTGTACTCTCAACAGAGAGAGGGGGAGAGAGAGGGAGGGAGAAAGAGGGAGAGAGGAGGGGAGAGAGTGAGAGAGAGAGGGAGGGAGTGAGAGAGGGAGAGAGAGAGGGAGGGAGAGAGAGAGAGAGAGGGAGAGAGAGAGAGAGAGAGAGAGAGGAGAGAGAGAGAGAGGGAGAGAGAGAGAGGGAGAGGGAGAGAGAGGGGGAGGGAGAGAGAGGAGAGGGAGAGGGATCACATGGAATCGGTAGACGAAAGCTCAGGTACAAAGACAACATCAAGAGAAACCTGAAGGATTTGAACATCCCAATTGGCAGTTGGCAAGATGCAACCAGAGACCGAATAAATTGGAGGAAAATGATTCGCATGGTGTTATCATGGACAGCAAGTAATAATATATATTTACTTTGTTGTTAATTGTTTTATTTTTGTAGTTGCAGTTGGACATATACAGATATATACATACACACAACTGCCCTTTATATGTATAGATATAGATTTAATATTTTACTTTAGAACTTTTACTATGAGAATTTCTTTTTATTGTTCAAGTTTTAGTATCGATGATTCAGCAGTTCAGGCTTCCATAAAATCTTATTATAATGGAGATTGTGTTTTTTTCTGTCTGTAACCGAAACTATATTACTACTCAAGTCACAATTTCCTTAGTTATTGACATCACATTCTCCACGATATTAATTTTATTTAAATCTCAATTATTAATAAAATTGTGAACGGGAAGGCTAATTTGCATATTGATATTAAAAATTGTGATTTTAATAAATATGTGCTTAGTATTATTGATTTCTAATTGTTTAGTTTATTTTGATGAATATAAGCAAAAATCTCTTCAATGAATCTTAAATGAAATCCATAAAAAATATCTGTCATTTTATTCTTTACTTCATCTTTTAACTAAATACTTAAATTAGAAAAAATAACAATGAAAGACGAGAGTGATGGAAGAGTAAGTTTCAGTTGTTCTATTTTTCGATTATACCCCCTTCTGTTTCAAATCCTTTTAACTGCATTCTTATTTAGTTTCATTAGCCGTTCTAATTTAATATAATATTTTATTACATTAAAACTTAAATACTTGCACCCTACGGAGGGTGCATATATTTGCTAGTAATATTAATAAAGTTGCAATAATATTGATTTATTTTCCCATCTGAATTGTGTTAATCTAGGGGAACTTGCATTGTTTTAATTAATGTCTTGTACAACTTAATTCAATTGGTAGAGCGTCGGTCTAGGAACCACAAGGTTCCTGGTTCGATACTGGCCCTCACTAACTCAATGTATGGGTAGCATAGTGATCTGTGCGATAAAGTAAGAAGCTGATGGTAGGTGTGGCGCTCCACCCCAGACACAAAAAACAATCCCCTTGGTCTAGCACTAGTGAAAAAGGGGGTAGAATCCCTCGCTGTCTGGCTGATACCGATTTCAGGTTACCCTGATGACTTTTAAAATTTTAAAAATTTATTTATATTCTAATGTCTGCTCACGTTGAACAAGGGAAATAACTATAGTATATTTATTGAAATATTTATCTATTTATCATCGAAGGATTCAGGCATTCAAAAACTGACAGGTCTATTTCCATATAAAGAGATTTAACATTTCAATGTATTATATAACTACTCTATTTGTACTGATTATAAAAGATAAAATAATGTCTGCAATTATTTTAGTATTTTCAAACAATTCAAACAAATTGAGAAAATTATTAGTAAAAGAAAAGAAAAGAAAAAAAAAAATTAGATTTTTCGGACTGTTGTCCTCATCTTTATATATATATATATATATATATATATATATTTATATATATATATATATTTATATATATATATATATATATATATATATATATATATATTATATATATAATTATTTTTATTTATTTATTTATTAACCCCTCTGCACGAGCAGGATACGGCACAAGGTCAATTTCTTAAGCAGAGTTTAACAGGTTTGGATTCAGAGTTTTCCTTCACCTAGACTGGTTACTTAGCCATGGTTAAAGAGCCCAGTCTGCCCTGCTATTTACCCGTAGGTGGAGGTAGAATTGGATTCATACCTTTCGCAAGGGTATTAGCGCCATGTGAAATGCAAACAGCTTCGGCCAGGCATTGAACTTGGGTCGACAAGTCCATTTCCTACGACTAACCATTAGACCATGTGCCTCCATCTTTATTATAATATACAATGTTTTGTCATATGTGCCTTCTGTCCTTCAGGTGTTTCTTGTCAAACTCAGGAGCCTTCACAGGACTTCGAACCAAACCCTTTATTTTAATCCATTGGGGTAGATGGTTCTCGTTCCATTAACCATGTCCGAATGCAAGTGTTAAGCTATGTTAAGTATTCCGTTATTTTTGCCCATAGTCAAGATTGAACTTGCAACCTACATATGATTGTCACTTAGAACTGTATTAACTCACACCTTATATCTGTTGCACCATGTGTCCACAACTCAAAACACCTGAAGAAGGCCAGAGGGCACATTGGTCAAAACGTATATATAAAAATAAAGATGAGGACAACAGTCTGAAAAATCTCAATAATATGATAATGATGATAGAAATTATCAAAGTGCCATCCCAAAAATTCAGATAGATTAAAAAAAAAATTTTTTAATTTATAAAAAAAAAAAATTAAAAAAATTAAAAAAAAAAAAAAAAAAGAAAAAAGTATTATCTGGTGTCACTTAATCGCAGATTTCTTATTTGTCCCATTTTATTTCACCCAATTTTAAAAATGAAACATTCCAAATGATCTTGCGCTTAAATGCCCAATGTAAAATTAACTTTTCTAAAAATAACTAGTTTACTAAATATAGTTGGAGATTCAATGACAACAGGTTTAAGTTCTGTATAATTATTTCAGTAATTATTCAATTTCTTAATTTAATTCACAATATAATTAACTATTTTAACAGCAGTTTTCAAAGAATGAAATTCCACTCCTGTATTTAACCCATTTTTTTTATTTATAGTTAAAAATTCATCTTCACAATCAGAAAATTGTCTATTTTCTTTTGCTAATACTTTTGTAAATAGTATCAAAAATTACAAGTGGAGTTTAAATATATTTGGTTTATTTTATCATCCAGGATTTGAACTCAGGTCACTATGTACATTTCCCACAAAGATAACAGTTACAGCACAAATGCTTCGTTCGAATAGTATGGTCAACTGAATCTTGCTTTAAAACATTCAAAGTTGTTAAAGCAATTTTTTCAGCAGAATGCTCAGAATTGTCAACATTAAATCTATTATATTATGTAAGCACTTACTTTCTCAAGCTGTAACTTATATTATAAAATTATAACAAAAAATAAATTAAATCTATATATTAATAGGCTTGTTACTAAATCTTCCATCAGTTATCATCCTGTAACACCCTCTGGTTAAAAATGAGACCGTCCAAATTGTTCAAGATGCAATGCAAAAATGGGAATGCAGATTATCTGGTGTCACTTAATCACAGATTTTTTTTATTTGTCCCATTTTATTTGATCCAATTTTAAAATGAGACATTCCAAATGATCTTGCACTTAAATGCCCAATGTAAAATTAAAAGGGAATTGGAAAAAAAAAAAAGAAAAAAAAAGTTACGTTTGTTTTATTTGTAATATTGAAATTGTGAATTACAAAATATATTTTGGTAATTTTGATCTTATTTCATCCAGGTCTCCTGTCTTAGTTAACGCTAGGTTTTAGCAAGCCAGCGTCAAGCGAATGTCCAGGGCAACTTAAATATTTTCAGAGTCGTATTTGGGTCATTATTGTCAGCAAATTAATGTAGATATTTTAAATACCCCCCCCTCAGATTTTTAATGGAAAAATCAATGTAAATATTTTAATCCCCTCCACCACTTTTAAGAAGAGTGAGAGAGAGTTAAATCAAGACATTTTATATCTTGAATTATTTTGCAATAGCTCTTAAGTAAACATATCAAACATAATAATTCAATTATCATACTGAGGTATTGTTAGGAAGACCTAACAAAAATAGAGTTGCTCCCCTTTGATCAGTAGGGGACTGATGGGAAACCCGGAAATGGGGTTTCCGAAATGTTACTTTTGGATTGGGTTTTGGACTGCGCGGATGCAGTTTACCATGTGCTCAGTACAGTTGAGCTAGTTAAGTCACTTTTAGGGTAGAAGCAGTCTCTACCCTGAGTTAAATCATCATCATCATCATGTCGCACATGCAGCACGGGTATCCATGACAATCTCTCACAAACCTTCCCTATCATTCATTGCATCTGAGAGCTCCTCTGCGGAGCAGCCAGCATCTTCGCATAGCTGGTCAATGTAGGTCCTTACTGGGCGCCCCACACTTTCATGTCCATGTTGGCTTCCACAGGAGAACGTCGCTTATGAGTTCATCCTTGCTTCTCCAGCAGTGTCCTGTATGCCTTGTCCGTCTCACTCGGATAGTTTGTGAGAGGGGGGGCAGGTGACCGTACAGCTGTTTTCTTGTGGGGTGCTGTTTCCACTGCTTGTTCAAGGCTGCATGCAGCATTCTTGTGCAGCTTCCATCTAGCTTATTCTCGAGACGCTTCGTTAGGGTCCAGGTGGTGCAGCCATATAGCAGCACCGACAACCACAGCCTGGAAGAACTGTCACTTCAACTTGTCAGGGAGATCGGACCTCCATATGACTGATAATCTATTTGTGGCCGACCATGCCTTTGCTATCCGTGTATTAACATCGCTCTCTGTGGAGGAGATATTACCACCCAGCTACATGAATTGTTCTACTGGCTTAAGAGGCTTGCCATCGAATGTGGAGATGTTTCCTTTATTTTTGAAACTCATGAACTCTGTTTTAAAACCCTGTTAATTTTCCAACAACCTGGTCTTGCATTATCATTCTAGTCTTCTGTATTTTATCTGTATGTAAAAACATAACATGTATATCCACAGGTCCTGCTAGTAAATAATAAAAACAGTTGTTAAACTCACAGCAAATTATTGAATAAACACTTATTTGTTGATCAATTAACAGAATATTTTTCCCCAGGATTTTTAGCCAACTAAAAAAAAAAAAAAAAAATTTCCATAGATTTTATTCTATTTTTAGATTACGATAAGCAAGTCATGGTAACCCAATTTCAGAAAACAACTCATTTAGGTTAACAAAAATAAATATATATATATATATATATATATATATATAGTTAAAACTATTAAGTTACATAAAAATTCACTAAAAGAATTCTAATTCTTTTGTAGCATTTGACATCTATCTATATCTATCTATACATACATACATACATAAAAGGTAGTTGGGTGTATCTGTATGTCCGGAGGAAACTTCGAAAATAAAACAATTAACGACAAAGTAAATATATGTACACATCAAATATATCACTAGAAAAAAAAAATATATATAATGAGAACAATCTACCCAAATAGATTAAATAAAGGGTTCATTTCAAGGTTCCGTGAAGGCTCCCAAATTCAACAAAAAACATCTGAAGAAGGATGGAGGGCACATGATCCAAAATGTTGTGTGTGTGTGTATATATATATATATATATATATATCTTATTATAATGGAGATTGTGTGTTTTTCTCTCTGTAACCGAAACTTACTATTCAAGTAACAATTCCCTTAATTATTTACGTCACCTTCTACAGGATTTTATTTTTATTTAAACCTCAATTATTAATAAAATTGTTTTACATTATTAATACTGTTGGTAACATCTACATACTAATAACATACTATTGTATTTATATATACAACAAAATAGCAGTTTACAGTGTGAATGGGAAGGTTAATTTGCATAGTGATATTAAAAATCTGATTTTAATAAATATATGCTTAGTATTACTGATTTCTAATTGTTTGGTTTTATCTTAATGAATATTATCTAAAATCTCAGGGATAAATCTTAAAAGAAATCCCTTAACAAGAAAAAATAACTAATTTTATTCTTTACTTCCTATTTTAACTAAATAGTTAAATTAGGAAAATTTACCAATGAAAGAGGGGAGTAATGGAAAATGATGGAATAGTTAGTTTCAAAGTTGTTCTATTTTTCGATTATACTCCCTCTGTTCCAAATCTTTTTATCTGCATTCTTAGTCAGTTTCATTAGCCTTTCTAATTTAATATGATATTTTATTATATCAAAACTTAAATACTTGCACCCGGAGGGTGCATATATTTGCTAGTATATATAACAATAAAGATGAGAACAACAGTCAAAAAAATCTAAATAATACAAACTCAAAACTGGTTCAATGAATTTCTGTAATTTTAGTAACTAGTTCATGTGAAACAGTTGAATCCCACCATTAGTTATTACCTACCTGGAAGATGTTGCTACGATGACCACTGTCAAATACAAGAGCAGGACGACTACGCACCCAATTCCATAATACTATATTCAAATCATCTGAACCACTAGCCAAAAGGGTACCTAGAAAAATAAAGAAAAACAAAATGATAAATATATATATGAAAGTAAAATGGAAATGAATCCGACAGTATGTATAGAAAGTTTTTAGAAAAAACAAGATGTTATTAGTTTTGCTGACAGAATCGGAATTGTTTAATATATCACCGGAGGCTAAATTTTGAATATAATAAGGACCCCGACACTATGAATTTGTCAACATTACAAATTCCTGAAACTTTTCATCTTCATCAATTGTGCTGTGGACTTATTTTTCAAAACTTGCTTTTTGTAGCTAGAATACATCTTGAACATTTTTGAATTTTTTTTTTTTTACACACTTTTACTTCAAACTCTTTCGAGTTTTTCTAATGATATAAATGCTTCTAATTTTTAAAAATAAAATTTATTTTATTTTTAACACAGAATATGCATTTTCAAAAAATTCAAAAATTCCGACCCTGATCGAGAGCGTTTGTTTGTACCTCGTGATTAACGATTTATTCATTCCGTATTTCCTCATAAACATAGTTGCTTTGAAAAAGACCGCTTTATAAGGTCGAAACAGATTCTGTCAGCAAAACTAATAACATCTTGTTTTTTTCTAAAAACTTTCTATACATATATAACATTCATTTACAAGAAACAATTATATAAGAGCTTCATATTTCTGAAATTATATGTTACAATAATTGAACAGTACATGATTTAAAATTAGATATTGCCTATCAACAAATAGTTTACAAATTCTTTTACTACATAAAGTGGGGAGAGATTAATACAAAATGTGTAAGAATATCTTCAATGTTGATATTTATTTCAGAACATTAACATAGAATACAATGATGCTTTTTGATTTAGTGCATCTTTCGATGCACATATTTGCTTTGAACGAGTCCCCGGGGAAATTTGATGGGTCCCAATAAAGTTTCTTAATAAATTGTAGGGCTTTTATTTATGATCTGGGGAAACAACTAACTCCTCCCTTGTAACCTATCCTGTGTAATTCATTTCTAAGAAACTATTGAAATGTATTTACAGTTAGCTTGAAATGGTGAGGGAAGAAAAAAGAAAAACACTGGAATGCATGGATATGATTTTACTGCATCCTTTTAGATTTTTATGTGTCAGAGACTCAGAACATGTACCTATCAGCAACTCTGACAATATATGATTTAAGTATGCTATCAGTTCTTTATAAAGCCTGAAAATTGTTTCAGTATGTGTTTTAGGAAATATGAATATTTCCGGGGTTATATAACAAAGTATCTAAATTGAGAAGTCTTTAAAAAAAATTATTAAAAATATAAATAGAAAGATACTATTTCTCTGAATCTTTGAGATGAGGTTTGAGGATTAGTATTATTCAGACTACTTTCCTCATCTTTATTGTTATCGTTACAATGTTCCGGACGATGTACCCTCCGGCCTTCTTCAGGTATTTCTTGTCGGACTCGGGAACCTTCTTGTCTTAATCAGGAGCCATCAAAATTTGAACCTAACCCTTTATTCAGTCCACGAGTGTATCCTATTCTCATTCTGCTAACCATAGCTGGGGTTGAGGCGTTAAGCTGTGTTAATTATTATTCTGTGTTACTGCTGCCCCTGACCAGGATTGAACCTGCAGTCTATAGATAACTGTCACCTAGAACTGTCTTAATCTAATTCCTTTATCCAATTGGACAATCCAGTGTGAATTTTGGGAACTTATAAACCTAATGTCTTGTCTAGCCTAGAATATCTACCTATTCACTTATGCATGATTTTTTACCTAGACTCATATTGGGTGTGTTTTGTTTTTTTTGTTATTTTTTATGTTGATGGCTCCCGATTACGAAAAGAAAGTTCTTGATTATGAAAAGAAATACCTGAAGAAGGCCGGAGGGCACATCGGCTGAAACGTTGTACAGATAACAATGAAGATGAGGACAATAGTCCAAATAAAACAAATAATAGAAAGATACTAGATGAATTTTTAATTTTACAAGATACACCAATGAATATTGTGCAACAATTTCTGCAAATATTTACGGAATAACATTTATGTTACAGTGTCCTAAGATTCTATGCCAAGTATTAATATCATATTCCGCAGTGGAAGCGTGCTGGGCCCATAACCTGTTGAGTATCTGGCCGCCATCCTTGGTTCCAGATGTAAAAGGACTTAAAGTAAATAAGTAAGTCAATAAGTATCCAGTGATATAGTATCCTTTGGTAAGTCAATAAGTCCTATGGTATAGTACTACGTTCCGTCGTCTACGAAGATCCAAGTAGTAATGGTCTAAGGTTAAGAATCAGGCTAGTATAAATACAACAACAGCAGCAGCACTGCCAGTGATTGGACAATAGGAATCTTTCCCAGGTCACGTGCTTATAGGCGAGTCTATAAGTAGAGGTGTACATCTGGCACACGCCTTATATCCAAGAAAAATTCCAACAATTTCCTTCAAAGAACATTCCTTAATTTGAATATGAATGATATTCTCATAAAGACCAATATGAATGATATATCTTATAATGGAGATTATGTGTGTAACCGAAGCTACATCACCAACAATGTCACAATTCCCTTAATTATTAATATCACATTCTCTGTGGCTTGATTTTTTATTGAAATCTCAACTAATAATAAAATTGTTTTATATTATTAATAATTAATACTGTTTGCCTTATCTACATACTAAAAACAAGCAATTATATTTATATATACAAATAGTGGTTTACAAATGTTCGCATATTGATCTTAAAAATTTGATTTTAATGAACATTTTTTTTGGTACAATTGATTTCTAATTTTTTTTGGTTTTATTTTAATAAATATGAGCAAAAGTCTGAAGAATAATCAAGCTAAGTTCCAATTACCATCGAATTGGTAAGACACGGCAACAAGCGATTGTAACTCAATACAATCCCGTCCCGTCGCAATTCTACTGCAGACTGACGGTATTTATTGACTAACTGACTTCAATACAGTCCATCACCAAATCTTAAAAGAAATCTATTAACAAAAGGAAATAAATTATATTCTTTACTGTCTAATTTAGTTAGATAAGGAAAATTTAGCAATGAAAGCCAGGATTGATGAGAAGAGCTCACTTCCAAGTGTGTTCTATTCGTCACTCATACCCTCCCTCATTTCAAATCTTTATAGGCATTCTCATTTAGTTTCATTATTCTTTCTAGTTTTATATATTTTATTACATTAAAACTTAAATACTTGCACCCAGAGGTTGCTTTTTTTTTTTACTAGTATTTATGAAGACTGAATAAATATGATCTATGTCAAAAACAATCTAAAGAGAAAACAAGGGGTGACTAAATTGATTCTTTTCTGTATTCCCATGAACCTTCATATTTAAAACAAAAAAAATTCCTATTTCTCTGAATGTTTGAGATGAGGCTTGATGATTAGTATTATCTGCATTATTCGGACTATTGTCCTTATCTTCATTGTTATTTGTACAACGTTTTAGGCGATATGCCCTCCGGCCTTCTTCAGGGATTTCTTGTCGGACTCGGGAACCTTCTTTTTGAACTCGGGAACTTTCTTGTCATAATCGGGAGCCATCACAGAACTTTGAACCTAACCCTTTATTTAGTCCACGGGGGTATCCTGTTCTCATTCCGGTAACTATAGCTGGGGTAGGAGTTGTGTTAATTATTTTTCTATGTTACTGCTCCTACTCAGGATTGAACTCAGGATCCAGAGATAACTGTCACTTAGAACTGTCTTAACCTAACTACCTTATTCACTAGGCCATGTGTCCAATTGGATAATTGAGTGTGAATTTCTCTTCTACTCACAAAACTTTATTGAAATATTAATTGGGCATCCTTGTTATGAGTTTGGATATACTCATATTAAATATTAAATCAGCTAAGTAACTAATTAATAATATAGTTAATTTAAATGCAGAGGTTCAGTCCTAACCATGTTCTTCTAAAATTATATTTCTTGAAGTACAAGTCAGAAGAAGTTTGTTCCCATTCTAATCAAAACCCTCTTAAAAAAAAAAAAAAAAAAAAAAAAAAGCAAGTTTGTGAACACTACACCATCTCTGCTTAGAAAGAGTATCGGGGGCTGAAATTCATTGGGGGCTTTTAGTACAATACAGAGACAGTGCACTACCACTTGAAGTGTGTATGAGGGTATAGAGAAGTGGCCGGATAAACGTGAAGCACGAGAGATACCAGTCAACCTCCACAACTGATGAGAAGATTCAGCGAGCTCGAGAGATGGTGCAGGCAACCCGGCGAGTTATCATTGATGAGGTAACTTGTTCTCTGCAAATTAGTCATAGTTTTACCTATTAAATCATCCACGATGAGCTCGGCTTCCATAAAATAAGAGTGCAGATAATTTTTGAATCTCCCTTGTATAAAAGACATTAACTTATATCAAATAAAACAATGATGCAAGATAAAAATCAGATTCTCTTAAAATCTAAATTAAAATGTGATTGATATTTGGGTTTGATATATTCAATATTTGATCTTATTATAATGAAGATTCAGTGTCTATCGGAAACCAAAACTACATCACTGCTTATGTCACAATACACTCAGGAATTGCGCAAGTTTATCAATGAGTAAATTATACTCAAAATCATTAATACATAGAATAAATCTTATTTATTAACGATCTATGAAAATCTGAGTTAAATTTGCCTCAAAATAGCCAGTGTTATCAATGCATTTAAAATCATGGTAGGTATCTTATATATCCCTAAGAAATAAAGGTTTACATAATATATGGTTTGGTTAATTTGCATACGGGTTTTAACAAAACTGAGTTTAATAAATAATTACTTGTTATTGATCTCTAATATTATTGTTTTATTCTCCAATGTATCAAAATCAATCTTATGAATCATTTTTTATAGACACCAATTAAAATATGTGTTCTTATTTAATTTTGTCAGTATTTTTTTATTTAATATATTTCATTACATTAAAACTTAAATACTTACACTCAGGGGCATATATTCTTGCTAGTGTGTGTGTGTGTGTGTATATATATATATATATATATATATATATATATATATATATATATATATATATATATATATATATAATATATATATAAAAGTAAAGAAATAGCAAAAGACTTAGAGACTTAGCATTATAGTCTATTTCAGGGAGCTTAGACAAAGTGTCTAACTCTCCCAACTCATCAGATGCGCATCGGGAGAGTTAGACACTTTGTCTAAGCTCCCTGAAATAGACTATAATGCTAAGTCTCTAAGTCTTTTGCTATTTCTTTACTTATATATTTGCTCTGAGAGCTCAATGTGTGCTCTTAATGTTACATTAAGAGCACACATTGAGCTCTCAAACTGTGACAGGTTTTTTTAAATAAAACTCTTGTGTCGTATGGAACATTTCTTCTCTGGACTTTTGGATTTATATATATATATATATATATATATATATATATATATATATATATATATATATAGGTGGGTATTAATTGTAACTTACTATTAAAAACCAAAAAGAAAATCTTAGTACTTACATTTTCATATACAATACTCAAAAATTTTTGGTTGCAAAATAGTTCACTCACAAGCTATTATGAAGTGATTTTTGTATGATCAGTTACCATGACAGCAATTATTGATTAGGGTCGAGGGTCAACATTTATGTTCACTCCAAGGCCATCCTTATAAGGATTGCCATGGCTCACTCCAATCATTATAATTTCTCAAGGGAGATAGCTAATACTAATTAGGAGTGTTTTATTTGTAATATAAATTCTATAAGAAGGATGTGACTATATCAGGCTTAATGGTCACAGAGATCAGCCTTTTAAAACCAGTCATGGGTAAACTCCAGCTCATGGGCCACATGGGGTCTGCTGTGCTTTCTGAATAGCATTTTCTTTTTTTTTTATAAAAAAGATCTTATTACCAAAAGAGAAAAAAAAAAAAAGAAAATCAACTTTTCCCAATTTCTAAGGCAGATGTTCATGTTTATGGTCTTCTTTAGTGAAAATGGTTTAGATACCTTGAATGAAATACATTATCACATGAAAATTTATAACGATATCATTTTCTAATAAAAAGAATGGATGTCAAATAATCCAGAAGTTTTATTGGTTTTTATAAATTGATTGGGTCAGTAATTTACATAAATACAAAGCATAAACTGGATGAATGGATTAGGGGAGGGAAAAAAAATTGAATTTGTAAAAAAGTGTTTTATAATTTGCTAGAAGCATTGTGTTTATATTGGTTTGTTGGTTGGTTTTGAAGGCTATCACAATGCAAGTGTAAAGAAAAATAAGGTAACTATGGTGTTGTTTGTTAACCTGTAATTTTTAAAAATAATTCTTAATATTTCGAGATAAAAATCTCATCTACAGAAGATCTCCGAAACTGAAGTTGTTGCTAGTGGCTGTCCATTTGGTTTTATCTCATGTCTTCCAAACTCTCTGTGTGTGTGTTTGTGTGTGTGTGTGTGGGGGGGGGGGGTATGTGTGTGTGTGTGGGGGGGTATGTGTGTGTGTGTGTGTGTGGTGTTTATGTTTGGGGGGGTATGTGGGGGTTGTTGTTTATGTGTGTGGTTGTGTGTGTGTTCAACAGTGTGTGATTATCATTCCAGGTCTGCCTCACCTTCTAAGCATAAACTTTTTTGGTTATTAACAGGACCATCTGATTCACTATTTTTATATATTTTTTTTTTATTTTTATGTGTGTTTGTGTGTGTGATTATCATTCCAGATTTGTCCTGAAAAATGAATTTGTATTATTCGGACTATTGTCCTCAAATGCTGAGCCATGTTTTATGTGGTCTGCTTCTCAAAAACTGTTGCCTATGCCCTGCTTTCAACAGAATGTTTAAAACAATAGTTTTTCTCACATAGGGTATATCAACTACATGCAATACAAGATCTTATTTGTTTAATTTAATCTGGCCATAAAGATTTTCTATAAGCTAAAAGGGGAAAAAAATACTGTTTAAGCTTATTCCAAATCTAAAGATAGCCAAGACATACAATTCAAAAATAAAACTATTACTAATAATATAAACATTATCTATGTATCTATATTGAATAAAACTGACATGTAAACATATGTATGAGGGTCATCCAAAAAGTTCATAGCCTGACCAAGATACTTTCATGGAACGGTACCAAATGAAGTTTATTTTTAAAAAACCAAAGAACAAAAAAACCTTGTGGTACACAGACTTCTTCTATTGGTGTTGCAGTGCTTAGATCCCAATGGTTAAAAAATTCATCAAAAACAGACAATGTCATGATCATATGAATTTTTCAGTCCACCCTTGGACTATGAAGACAAAAATGTATATCCTTTTTTTTTTTTTTTTTTTGTTAAAGCTAATTATACACCATTGATTTATTTTTCCTAAATTTCTGTTCCTATTAAACTCATATCCCAAAGGTTAAAGTTTGAAAACAGTAATACATTAAAATAATTGTTTTTAAATATCTTATCAAAATAATTATTTTAACTGAAATGATTCACACTTAATATCAAGTTTTTGTTTTTGTTTATTATTAGAAGATCAAACTGAAAACTAAATAACAATACAGGATGTTTAGGTCAAGGTTATTTTATAACTTGGCTCAGATTCAAATCTGTTTGTTACTTAATGTTTTTAGGCTTGATTACATATTAAAACTTTTCTTTGCAACTTAGATAATACTATCACAACTTTCTTTTTCAATAACAAAAAGGTTCTTGATATTGCGTTAAGAGTAATATAATAATATCCTTTCAGCTAGTATATTAGCTCCGAGACCTGTCAGCTGATCCTTATAAATATTCATCTTAATTCCGCAGAAAGAGTAAATTATTTAATAATTTCTATTAGACACCAGAAAGAAAAAAAAAGGAATATATTTTTAACTCTAAGCTAAAAAAAAAAAAAAAAAAAAAAAAAGAAAGAAAAAAAAGTAAAACATAGATAAATGCAAATCATAATATGAAAAATAAAAATATATTTTGTATATTTTATAGTTTCTTATATTTGACAGATTTTCTTAATAGATGCAAATACACACACGCACACACAAAAAAAATGATATTTATATTAAAATTTGCTGAGTGACCAACCAACTGCTCTGACATGAAATACATGTAGATCAATTATCACATGAAAATTTAAATGATATCATTTTCTAATAAAAAGAATGGATGTCAAATAATCCAGTTTTATTGGTTTTTATAAATTGATTGGGTCAGTAATTTACACAAATACAAAACATAAACTGGATGAATGGATTAGGGGAGGGAAAAAAAATTGAATTTGGATTATTTGGACTATTGTCCTCATCTTTATTGTTACCTGCACAACATTTCAGCCGATGTGACCTCCGTCCTTTTTAAGATATTTCTTATCGAACTCAGGAACCCCCTACTCAAACTTGGGAACCTTCTCTTCAAACTCACGCACCTTCTTGTCGTAATCGGAAGGGGGTTCTTGAGTTTGTGAAGGCTCCCAAGTTCAACAAGATATACCTGAAGATGGACAGAGGTAAGATCAGCCAAAACGTTGTGCAAGATAATAAAGATGAGGACAATAGTCCAAATAATCCAAATTATGAAGGTTCATCTTAAAAATTAATAGAAAAAAGTGAATATAGACCAATAAAATTCAAATTATTTGAAGAATGTAAAGATTTGTGATTTTCTGATGATCTCCTTTAAGTTACAAACAACTGGAAAGTTGCCAACATGAAGGTGTTAATTCACAAATCCTATTCTGTATTAGGATTAGAATTTCATTAAAGCACATCTTATTAGAACATTACAGCTAAAAATAGTTTCACTAAATGGGTTATGATATACTTGTTCAATTTTTTTTTTTTTAAATGATGATGCAATGACTGTCTCTTCTATCTAAATACATACCAGCCTACACAAATCAGTAAAACAAAAACTTTTATAATAGACATAATTGGCAGACCACTTGATTTTGAGTATGCTAAAAAAAAAAAAAAAAAAAAAAAAAAAAAAAGTTTAAAGCGGTGGTCTCAATTAGGGACCATATAACTTTTCTTTTTTTTTTTTTCTTCTCTTATATCCTATTTGTACTTCAAGCGTCTTCTAATTGAGTGTAAAATTTTAAGAATATTGATAAAGATTAGCCACTATGATTTTGAAAAACAAAGTAGCGTATAAGAATTAGTCTAAATAAAAAAAAAAAAAGAAGTCATATTTTATGTTTTCAGCTGTTCGAGGAAAAATATCATTTTTAAGATGATCCTTGATAATTTGGATTATTTGGACTATTGTCCTCATCTTTATTATCTGTCCAAAATAATTCAATGGATAAAAAAAACATAAAAAATACATATTTAGAAAGATTATTTTCTTTTCTTTCCATCCATATAAACATTTCATAAGATTGGACCGATAAATTGCGATTTGAACCAATTAAGGTGAAAAATTGTCAGTGTCCAACAATTTTACGAAACGAGCTGGTAATGCTAATTAGGGACCATATAACTTTTTGGGGGAGGATCCACGCAAGCAAAAAATATCTAATCAAAAATATAATAGGATTTTTAAACAACATGGGTGGGGGTAGACCATAGTAAAATAGGAATCAAAGGGGTCCATAAGTAAAAAAAAGGTTGAGAACCACTGGTTTATACCCATTACAAAAAAAGAAAAAAAAAAATTCACATAGCATCTTATTCCTGAAATCCAAGAACCAAATTATTATCTAACTAAAATAAAAAGTAAAGTCGTCAGGGTGGCCTAATGTCGGTATCAGCCAGACAATCTATTCCCTTTTCAGTAGCGCTAGACCAAGGAGATTGTTTTTGTGTTTGAGGTGGAGTGTCACACCTAACATCAACTCCTTACTTTACCGCACAGATCCCTGTGCTACTCATACACTGAGTTGGTGAGGGCTGGTATCAAACCAGGAACCTTGTGGTTCCTAGGCGGACACTCTACCGACTGAGCTGACATTAATTATCAATAAAAAGAATCCTGTGCTTTAGCTCAGTTGGTAGAGCATTCGGCTAGGAATCCCAAGGTTCCTGGTTCAATACTGGACCTTGCCAACTCAGCATATGAGTAGCACAGGGATCTGTGCGGTAAATTGAGGAGTTGATGGTAGGTGTGGTGCTCCACCTCAGTCATTAAAATAATCTACTTGGTCTAGCGCTAGTGAAAAGGGGATAGACCCCCTCGCTGTCTGGCTGATACTGACATTATGCTGCCGACTTTACTTTTGCTGCATATGTTGCAGTAGGTTTTTTTTTGTGTTTTTTTTTCATGTTTTGCAAAAAGAAAAATAGAGACTCAACATTATAAACAAATAAAATGTCAAGCATCTTTTTTTTTATATGTATATATTTTTTTAACTTATCTTATTTCATCAATTTTAGTTGCTATCCATTGTAACTACTCATACCAGCCATTAGGGTTGGTTGTATTTTATGGCCTGTCAAACCATTGGGTTATTTTATGCTGAAGAGATTTTGTTATATTCATTCTTGATACGTAATCAGTTTTTTTTGTTTTTGTTTTTTTTCTAATTCAGTCTATTCTAAACACATTTTCTAAATTCATTTTTTTCTATTTAACCCATTAATGAGACCAACAGGTACTACCACTCAGAGTCAGAGTGAACCTGGGAGCAATGGTGATGAAGGGGGTACTCCACATTTCCCAGAGCTCCAGAAATGGAACCTCACCATCAGTTTAACATCAATAAGACCCTCAACCACAGCCTTCTAGAACAGATGATAAAAAGGTTTGGGGTTGCCAAAAGGGCAATAGGGTTGGGACAATCATATAGGTGTTAGATGAGACAAGCCTATTGATTGGAGGGGTTCTCTCTGACCACCCTGTCTAGCCTAAGTAAGAGGCTAAGTGGAGTGTTGCAGGTCATGGACTATTCAGCCACCAGGCCAGCCATTAGGGAACAAAATGGATTAGAAATGAAATATAAATTCTTTATTCCCCATTAATGGGGTTCATTGACATCTATAGTGATGGTCTGACTTGTAATAAGAAGCAATTAGAATTAAATTGAAATAAACAATTCAAAAATTAATGGTTGAAAATACAGGATTTAAGATAAAAATATTAACATTGCTATGTAGTACATATTTTGACAAACATCCAAAGCCGAGCTTGTTCATCAAATTTTCCTTATTCCCCAATGATACCTGCATCAGATAAATAAAGTCTAAAAAATAAAAAAAAAGTTTGACTTCACGTTACCCCTAATCTTGCTTTTGACCTGAACTAATGGGAGTTCTTTTATATGATTTTAAAGTCTCCAACTGTTGACCATCCCCATCAACACATTATTGGAATCTTCCCCAGGTGGTCTTTGTAATAAGAGTTCTACTTTTCTAATAAAGATGATCATCATCATATCGCACTGGCAGCATGGATGTTCATGACAATTTCTCGCCAACCTTCCCTATCATTCATTGCTCTTGGGAGGTCCTCTGCATGGTATCCAGTATCCGCGCAGAGCTGGTCAATGTATATCTTCGCAGGTCAGTCCAAGCTGGTGTGCCCATATGATGGCTTCCACAGAAGAACATCACTTATGAGTTCGTCCTTGCTTCTCCAGCAGTGTCCAAGCATGTCTTGTTCGCCTTACATGGATGGTTTGTGTGATATGGGGCAGGTGGCCTTACAGCTGTTTTCTCATGGGTGTTGTTTCCATGTCTTGTTTAAGACTACTCACAGTGTTCTTGTGCAGCTACAGTCTAGTTTATTCTCCAGTCACTTCACTAGGGTTCAGGTGGTGCAGCCATACAGTCATTGGCATTTCAGTCTCGGAAGACTATAATAAAGTTTTTATGTGCCCCTGAAGTTACAGTGCCTCCTGTGACTGAAGTCCGATGTTTGAAAAACATTCTCGACCACAGATGTCGCATTTGAAGGCTGTCCCTGAAGATGTTGATGTGCCGATACTTTGTTGCCGCTGCTTTCTTCTAGACCTCTTAGCTTCATGGTGTTGTGTCAGGGTGACTTCTGACATGAGCAGTCCTCTATGCTTCATTAGGGTTCAGGTGGTGCAGCCATACAGTAGCAAATACAATTACAGCTTGGAAGAATTGTCACTTTAACTTGTCAGTGAGATCAGATTTCCATATGACTGACAATGTTTGTAGCAGAACATGTCTTTCCTATGTGTGTATTAATATCGCTTTCTGTTGATGAGATATTACTGCCTAGGTATGTGAATTGTTTTACCAAGTTTAGAAGTTTGCCATCAAGTAGAGATGTCTCCTTCATTAAAAAAAAAAAAACTAATAAAGATACTCCCATAGAAACATTTTTTTTTGTCACCTTTGGGAGATTCCAAGAATGTGTTGACAGAGATGGGAACATGTGAAGGCTGTTTGAAATTATAACAAAGTTATTCCAATAAAGGTATAGAAGATCTTTCTTTTATTCATCCTGTAATTCCCCTGATAGCAGTAAACATTTTCATTTTCCAAAAGGCCTAAAAATATAGCTGTAAAGTTTTTTAATGCCATCCTTGGCCAGTTGAAAAGGGCTTAAAGTAAGTCCTGAGTTATGGAATCCTTTGGTGAGCGTAGAAGTCCTATCCTGCGTATTGGTAAAGGTCCAATGATTTAATCCTATGTCCGTTGTTAAAGAATGTCAAAAGTAATTATGTCCAGTAGAGTTGGTTTAAGTATTGTATCAACCTCAGAGTACTACCAGTGATTGGCCAAGAGATAGATCATATGATTCTGGCCGAGTCTATAAGTAGGAGTGGGCTTTTAGCACACACCTTATATCAGAAATTTCTCAACACACCCTATTTTGATATAAGGTGGGTTGTTCTATTCAGAAATATTAATTTATTATTTAATTCAGAAATATTAAAATTATTTTTGTTTTATTTTATTACTGCTTTTAACACACACCTTATATCAGAAATTTCTCAACTATAGCAAATCTTATAGCAAAGATATATATATATATCAAAGTTTTAAAAACAAAAAAGTAATCTTCACTGGAAAGAAATTTGAATTCAATTCTTTTAGGTAATACTTATATCACATAATTCTAGAAATTACAAACACACTTCAGTCTTAGCCGTTTTATTTAACACTTTAAAGCCCAAAGATAAATGTAGTAATTTTACTATAAGAACAGAAAAGGTAAGTAAAAAGTAAAGTCGACGGGGTGGCCTAATATCGGTATCAGCCAATCAGCAGGGGAATCTATCCCCTTTTCACTAGCGCTAGACTAAGGAGATTGTTTTTGTATCTGAGGTGGAGCGTCACACCTACCATCAGCTCTTTACTTCACCACACAGATCCCTGTGCTACTCATATGCTGAGTTGGCGAGGGCCGGTATCAAACTAGGAACCTTGTGGTTTCTAGCCGAACGATCTACCGACTATTCAACCCCGTCAGCATTTCTCCTTGGGGAGGGGGGGGGGACCTAAGGCACCAGCCAATAAACCCAGCCCTGTCCCTTTAATTTGTTCAAAGAAGCTAATCAAGAGAGAATATACAATATTAATTAGAAGTTCACAAAATTAAATTAAGGATGAGGAAGAGTTAAAAATCATCCCCATCCTTGTCAGGGGTGAGGTGAGAGTAGTCAACATTATCCACCCCTGAAAGAAACTCTTTTTGAACACAAAATATCATCTTCCATTATAAACATTACACCCTTGTGCAAATTAATTGAAATGAATAATTCCGTTATTATTATAATATCCACAATCTCTCTGTAAGGCTTGCAAATGTGTTTGTGCAGTGTTACAATTTTTGTACGTTTCCCTGGAGTAATGTCCATTGCAGACAATGGCCATGGGACAACTAATCGACAGTCAAGACAATAGTGTCTGGGTGTGATAAAGAATTTGATGCAATCATTGATGATACAATATTTTACACGGCCAAACAAACTTCATCATACACCCCCAAAATAGATTTATATTAGTGCACATCACTGCAAATGACCTAATCTGAGGAAAAAATAGAAATCAATTACACCCTGTCACTCCAGTGGATCTAAAACTGACCTAGAAGTAATGTAGTCTGAAAGGAAACTAAAACAGTGGTTTCGATTAATTTGCACAAGGATGTAACATTTCCAAAAAACTAATCTCTTTGTTATTTTGCGATTCTAAAAAGATTTTAATTGTTTTTCAATTTTATTTAATCAGTTAAAAATAAACAAGACTAACCAAAAGTTTGGGAAAATGAAGAACATGTGTAAAACAATAATACAGACTTTTGCTGCAACCCTTTGTGAACAAGTTGAAATAGTCAGAAGTCATTTTTGTTCAAGGGTCAAATTCCTTCAACTTTTGGGTATTATCCTTCATTAAAGTGGAAAATATGAGTTTGAGCCTGATCGCACCATTTTTCCTGCTGTTTTTATAGTGTAAATATGGCCCCTACACTGGCAGCATGCACCAAGGAATTGACCAGATTTCTTAGATCTTGTAGAATAATCATACTAAGTCCAATTACCGTCGAATTGGCAAAACAAGACAGCAAGCAATCGTAACTCAATACGATTCTGCTCTGCTGTAAAGACCACTGCAAAATGGCAGAATTTATGGAGCCTCAGAGGATCCTACAAACCAAGCAGCCAATCAGGACTCAGGGAATGGAATCACCCAAATGCATGAGTGGACTGTTCTGAATTCCCATAAGTACCAGTTGTCTTGGCACTGGTTCAGTGGTGCTTGGCCAGTCACATTGTTCAAACCAATAGTAGACTGACTTCAATAGATCTGATAGAGTATCAGGGGCTGAAATTCATTGGAGGCTTTTTAGCACAATATAAGGACAGTGCACTACTGCATGTAATACCTCCCGTGTGACAGGCAGGGATACTTACCACTATACTAGCGAGGACAGACAAGGGTCGATTTAGCTCAGTCGGTAGAGTGTTCAGCTCGGAACCTCAAGGTTCCTGATTCGATACCGGCCCTCCCCAACTCTGCGTATGAGTAGCGTAGGGATCTGTGCGGTAAAGTAAGGAGCTGATGGTAGGTGTGGCGCTTCACCTCAGACGCAAAAACAATCTCCTTGGTTAAGTGCTAGACTCCCCCACTGACTGATACCAACTTTAGGCCACCCCAATAACTTTTTCTTTACTACTGCATAGAAGTGTGTATGAGTGGATAGAGAAGTCTAAAAATGGCCGGACAAGTGTGACTCATGAGGGGGGAAAAAAAAAAGATATTTTTTAGCAGATTGAAGGCGTTTTTATCAACAAATTATTTTTTTTGAACAGTTTGAAGGAATTAAAAGTAAGCCATATTTTTATCCACAAGTAAATATAAATATTTAGCCCCCCTCCCTAAAATATTCTAAAGAGGGGGAGGGTTAAAATAATTACATTTACATGTCGAAAAAAAGACTAGAGGGGGGTAAAATATCGCATTAACTTTTCGGGAAAAACGCCTTAAGCACTGGTAGTTTTTTTTCAATAGGCACCGCTTTAGCAAGGGACTTTATTTGTAGGAAGGGTTGTTTTTTCAGCTATTACTGCCTAGAGTTTTTAAGGCAGGAGGCCAGGATGCAATTCTGTGAATAGCTCTGTTTTAAGTTCAAACAACTTTAGTTAAAAAAGATAAGATAAAATAAAATAAAAAATAAAATAAAATAAAAAAAAAAAAATAAATAAATAAATAAAAAAGGTTTTCTTTTCTTTCAAGAAATTAAACTTAACAGATCATGAGAACAATAAAAAAAAAGAATTCTACAGAGAAGAAAGTTTGAAGTTCGAGTAAAATGAATAAAATAGAAATAACTAAATTATAAATGCTAAGTTCAGATATTCTCAATTTACTACAGGATTTATATATTAATATGGTTGTTCCTAAATCTTCTGTCTGTTATCATCCTGCAACACCCTCTAACTAAAAATGAGACCGTCCAAATCATCCAAGATGCAATGCAAAAATGTGAATACAGATTATCTAGTGTGACTTGATTGCAGATTTTTTTTTATTTGTCCCAATTTATTTCACCCAATTTTTAAAATGAAACATTCCAAATGGTCTTGCATCGCTTAGATACCCAACGTAAAATTAAAATGAAGTTACATGTTTGTTTTATTTGTAATATTGAAATTGTGAATAATGGAAGATATTTTGGTAATTTTAATCTTATGTTGTCTGGGGCCTCCTGCCCTAATTTATGCTGTTTTAGGGAGCCAGCATCAGGCGAATTTCCAGCCCAACTTTTGTTTCCGAGTCATATTTTTGTCACTTTTATTTTTGTATTATTTATTGCAAAGACAACAGTAGGATTTATATGCAATGAAATTGTAAATCATTTCTAGCTTAAATAGCTCCTCTTGATTTTTGTTTTGTTTTGTGGAAATTCTACGGGTCCTGCTAGTATATAAAAATGATTTTTGTCCAATATGTTTGACAAGTGCTTCTATAACTATTTTAATTTCATTCACATTTAAGGCTTTATCACTAAATTCCCTTATTTTACCATTTTCATTTTTATTCTTTTCTAATTTTATACAAATTCATTTTGTATTATGAATAAAAATCAGATATTAACCCATTTCTCAAGTGTTTATTTTTCTCTTCTTTTTTAAAACATCCTAAAATTATGTCAAGAAAACTAGGATTGGCAAAAAATATAACACAGAAAAATTATTAGAATTTTTGTACTAAACAAACAACATTCTTAAAAGTTATATTCTAAAATATTTTTATTGTGTATTCTAGGTACCACCAATTTTCCCTGTGAAATTTACCCCCACCCTATATTTAACACAATGACACTTGCATAAAGATTAATATTATCTTGAAATTTTTTTGTCCATTCGAAAGAAGAAACATTAAAAAATCTCCTGATGATTTTTAAACAATTTTTTCACCTTATGAAAATAATGAAAATTATGAACGAAAAACAATGTTTACATTTTAAATCAATTGAAATTTAACGTAACCAAAAACAAGTTATATGACTAGAGGTTTTTTTTATTTTTTTTTTTTTTTTAATTCTATGAAAAATCAATTAATGGTCCGATTTTCATGAAAATTTCCATAATTACTTACATTTTGATGAAAATATGCCCGAAAGATTTTTCCTAAAATATATTAGGGGAAAGATTTTTTTACGAGGTCTACCCCCCTCCTATTGATACCGGCCCTCACCAACTCAGTGTATGAGTAGCACAGTGATCAGTGGAGTAAAGTGAGGAGCTGATGGTAGATGTGGCACTCCACCTCAGAAGCAAAAACAATCTCCTTTATCAAGTGCTAGTGAAAGGGGGATAGACTCCCTCACTATCTAGTTGATACCGACATTAGGCCACCCCAACAACTTTACTTTTTTTTTACATAAAGACATAAGTTATATCAAGATTATCTATATATATTCATTATAGTCAAGTCACACTGAAAGAACCGGTTCCTGCTAGATCACTGAGGTTAAGCAGTGATGAGCCTGTTCAATAATTAATTGGGTGACCACTAAAGCAACAGTAGGTATTTGAAGTAACCTGAATCCTTTGTTTATTGAAATGAATTGATTCAGCATTAAATGACCTGAAAAGGGTTGATATGCCATAAAACAAACCAATACACATTCACAATTTGATTTTGTGATAGAATGAATATTTTTATTCACTCAATATATATATACGCATTTATACACAATCCAAAAACTATTCTTTCTACAATTTGAAATTGAACATTTCTGAAATAATTATATTTTTGATAGGTATAATATATATAACAAATATATATAACAAAAACACTTAAATTAACCCTTTTTATTTCTTAGTGATTAATACAAAGTAGATATTCAAGTAAATATCAAGGCAGTGTTTAATACTTAATTGGATGACCACTAAAGCAACAGTAGATACTGTAAGCAATCTGAATCTTTTGTTTATAAAAATGACTTGATTCAGCATTAAAACTCTTAACATCTTATACCGCCTCATTCTGCCCGGTCGGAAATCACATTCGTTTTCCTAATCTACCCCAAACGATAACCTTTGTTTAAATGTAATATTAAACATATTTAGAAGTCTTAGATTAAAGAGAAATAGCAGGTAACTTGAAATGAAAAGGACATTTTTAGCCATTTTTTGATAAATCCTTAGAGGAATGGGGCTCTGGACTTTAAAAATTCTCAACAGGATGTTAAGAGTTAAATGACCTGATATGCAGTAAAACAAACCGAACAATATACATTCACAATTTGAATTTATGATAGAATGAATATTTCTATTCACTCAACACACATGCATTTATACGCAATCCAAAAACTATTCTTTCTACAATTTGAAATTGAACATTATATTTTTGATAGGTGTAGTATAAAACAAAAACACTTAAATCAACCCTTTTCATTTCTTAGGGATTAATCCAAAGTAAGTTTGTTTGTTTATTGATTTTAACGGCATATCAACCCATCAGGGGTTATGTCATGCCTACCGGTTATGATGTAATACATATTGTGTATTTATATATATATATACTTTTAGTAATTGGTTTTAACAATGTGTTAACATTATTGGGGGTTATGTTGGATTATCTTGTGGGTATTTTGATATTTAGCCATAAGTGTTTACTTAGTGTGTGTTTGGATTGTTTTATTTAATTTTTGTATTTTCAATTTTAGGTGTCAAATCCATTTCCATACTTTCTATGTTTCTGGATTTATTTTTAGTTTTTGTGGGGGTGTGTTCAGTTGGTTTTTGTTTTTCTTCTTTTTCTCTGGTTCTTGAGATTGTTTGTGTTTCATTTTTTTGGTTAGCGGTTGAAGGGATGTTTTTTGATTTGTCAGTTGGAGTTAGTTCTATATTGGATGTAATAATTTTGAGAGTTTTGATTAGTTTTTGCAGGTCATTTATTAAGTTTGTTAGTTCTTCTATTTTTTTTGTTTTCATAGCGGACTCAAAATATTGCAAAATCTGGGAAAGGGAAAAGGAAATTATCAAAATGAAAATCACCAAAAACATTACCTTCCCTGAAGCAAGAAGGCTTATAGAAAATCCCTTCAACAAATTAACTTTCTCGCAGGTCACCAGGACCCCCCCTCAAATCAAATAGAAAACAAAGTAATCCAAAGTATTCAAGTAAATATCAAGGCAAATTTCTGTTACTATTTATGTTGTATAATCTATGTGGTAGCATAGATTATTGACAACACTGTGTAGCGAGAATACAAAGAGCCAAATGGAAAAAACACAGACCGTTTGGAAACTTTGACCTCAGAGGTGGGAAACCCGCAAGTCACGTGAGATTTAGTTAGTTAGTTAGTTTGCAGCCAGACCTTGGGTGGGACAGATGTGTCCTACCTCAGCTGTCACTCCGCACGATGAGTTAGAAATGGGCAAATAAAATCTTTGATCAAAGCAATAAGCCTTGTTAATTAATTAAGCATGCCCTTAGTTAGAAAAGAAAGAAGCAACAAGTAAAGCAAGAACTTCGACATAGATGATCATGGCTGGAATAGAAAGAGAAAAAGAAGTAAATATCCAACATGGCGACTAGACAAAAAACCACCAAGTAAGTTATCTATCTATCTCTCTATGATGCCTCTACAACATAAGAACTATTGTGTATATACACAATGAGGGTATATAAGAACATAACATTTGTAGCTCAATTGGTAGAGCAACCTTTAAGGCAAAAGAGAACACGAGTTCAAGTCTCACCAAGATCTTTTATCTTTTCAGACTTGATTTTTTATTTGTTGTCGACAAATGACAAACTGTGCAAATTGCAACAAAAAAGGCAATTCAAAATTTTTAAAAAGATGAAAGAAAATATGAATTAAAATCAATAAAACAATTAATCACCTAATCCCATAAGTAAACCTGTCCCGATACAGACCATTGGTAAAAGTGGGAATCTCACACGTCAGACCCCCCGGTAGGACAAACGTGTCCTACTTTGGCTGTGACTCCGCACGATGAGTTAGAAGGGCAAATAAAGTCTTTGATCAAAGCCATAAGTCTTGTTAATTAGTTATCACATGACTTAAATGCATGCTCTTAGTTAGAAAAGAAAGAAGCAACAAGTAAAACAAGAACTTTGACGTAGACAATCATGGCCGGAAAAGATCCACAATGGCGACTGGACAAAGAAACACCAAGTAAATTACCTATCTGTCTATCCCTCTCTATGATGCCTCTACTCTCTTTATAACATAAGAACTATTGTGTATATACCCAACGAGGGTATATGAGTACATAACATTTGTCGCTCAATTGGTAGAGCAACCTTTAAGGCAAAAGAGGACAGGAGTTCAAGTCTCATTAAGATCTTTTATCTTTTCAGAACTAATTTTTTTATTTGTTGTCGACCTCAGCTGTCACTCCGCGCGATGAGTTAGAAATAGGCAAATAAAATCTTTGATCAAAGCAATAAGCCTTGTTAATTAATTAAGCATGCCTTTAGTTAGAAAATAAAGAAGCAACAAGTAAAGTTGATCATGGCTGGAATAGAAAGAGAAAAAGAATTTCAATAGAGATGACGACTAGACAAAGAAACACCAAGTAAGTTATCTGTCTATCCCTCTATGATGCCTCTACTCTCTTTATAACATAAGAACTATAGTGTATATACCCAACGAGGGTTATATGAGTACATAACATTTATATACAAATAAAATAAATAAGAGAAAGTCAACTCACCAATTCTATTGAAATTAAGTGCATTCACGCAACCATCATGGTACTCCATCTTGTATTGCAAACAGAAACGTTGCACCATTTGTAAACTAGAAGTGACCTTTTCCCTGAAGAGACTTGCAGGAGTTTTAGTCGAGTGTCCATACTCCCTACTACAGAGGTCACTTATTGCTTTCCACGTGTGTTTTGGCATCTTACTGCTATCATAGTCCATTCCTGTCTCCTCTTCAGAATCAGAGGAGAGCCTTTTGCTGCCTACTTCATCGTCATTATTATCCTCTTCATTGTCATCATCATCAAGATCATCATCGTCGTCGTCATCGTCGTCATCATCTTTATCCTCAATGTCACTATCACTGTTGGAGGATTCAACGAGCTCACGCCTTGATTTCCGCTTCTCAACGGAATCGGATTTGGAATCGGAATTACTATCATCAACACCCTGAGTATCTAAGTCCATTTTTTCAGCAGTGCGCTGTAGATTACTCGATTCCTCTTTGTCGTCCAGTTTGTTGTCCTGGACGTCCAGAGAGGGGAAGTCATCTTGGTCATCATCTGAGATATTGGTTTTAGATTTCTCTTCGAATTTTGTATCACTTACGGAATTTGTACAGGAACATGCAGCGCTATCAGTGAGCGACTCACTTATACTTTCACTACAGTCTGAAAGAATGGTGCCTTCTTGGGCACTCATGCTAGCAGGAGATTTCTCAAAGTCCACACCGCTGTCATCTTTTTTCAGAGACGACAAAGATAGCTCGAGATCCTCGGTGTTGTTTTCTTCGAGGTCTATTTTAAGACCAGGATTCTTTGAAGACAGGTGACCCATTCCTGTTTTGTAGTTTTGGTTCTCTTCGCCGACATGGTTGTCTGTGGCGTCTTTAGAATCCAAAAGTTTTTTCTCTTTAGTGCAATGATTATTACTGTTGGTGTCCTCAACATCACAGTTGTTTGCATCCATCTGGAGACCGGACTCGGCCATTGTGGCTCAGATGTTGCTCAAAGTTCAACTATAAACAATCTATTCACACACACGGTACAAGGGTGCCATCCAAGATGACAAAGAGGAAAGAGAAAGAAGTAGATAACAAAAGAAGAAAAAAAAAAAAATTCAACAAGTTAAAGACTTAATGTCTGGGTTAAGTAGAGGTTGGCCTGTGACAACTGTCCTGCGTCAGTTGACAACATACAGGCTCGTAGGACACTCCACTTTTTCAACATGGTGCTCAGAATTGGTTAAATCTGAAAAGATAGAAAAAAAATTGTAAGAAGAGCGAATCAATCAATTCGGCTATTAATATTACTAGTACAAAATAAAAAACACCCTCCGGGCGATGTAAAAATAGATTTTTGAAACATATTGCCTTAGGGATGGGAGTAAAAAATTCTATATCAGCGAGTTTGTACCCTAAGTAAGTAAAATCATCAAATTCATTAAAGGATTAAAAAATAAAACAAGTTGAAATGTAAACTTTAAATATGTATTAAAATAAAACAAACTATATATAGATATATAATACCAGTCATGTATTTATTAAAACTTGTTTTAGAAAACAATGAGGACTGTCTAATGTTGCATGTTCATATTTTGAGTGTATTTATTCTATGTTATGATGATTTTGGGTAATGTGACGTAAGCAGTGACGTAATTTTTGTTACAGACAAAAACCGGAAGCGAATCTCCATTATAAATATTAAATCTTTAGAATTATAGTCAAATAAGTTTTAAAAGTCAAATGTTGAATTTTCTACATTAATATTTAATAACTTTTCACCCAATAAAATTTAATTCTTTAACTCTTAACATCCTATAACCACCTCATTCCACCCA
>CM042158.1:96089793-96094793 GCA_023376005.1 Doryteuthis pealeii | reverse complement strand
CCTTTTATATATATATATATATATATATATATATATATATATCTTGTATACTTTGCCAGAAAAATCCACTTAACAATGGCCACCAAATATGAAAAAAATTGTAGCAAAGACCAATACTTTGTTGTTTGGTGTATATTTTTAACCAAAGTCATTTTAACTCTTTCTCAAGTATAGTTTACTAATAATATTATAACTAGTAGAATTGCCAAAATACCTAAAGTGCTAGCTGCCCCATCAGTGCTGTAGAATACACGGACTGCACCTCTGAGTAAACCCCAAAAATAAATCCAGAGCCTAAGATGGAGTAACGCCGAACTTCAGCGCTACACAGCAACCCCTGTAACACTGCTGTTGCCAAACTGCATTGGTTTCTTACCTTTCCTTTGAAGCACAGCGGCAGTGTGGAGAGGGGTTATCTGCTAGATGGGCAACAGCACATCCTCCATATCAACCTGCCTAGGCCACATAGATATATTTTAAAAAAAAAAAAAAAATTTTTTTAAATTTAAAAAAAAATTTTTTTAAAAATAAACATTTTGGACACTACTCCATTGTCTTTCGCAGACAGAAGGATGCCAACGCACAACATCTCTGCAGAAGGGATCCCCTAACAGGGCCCACTTGTTGCCCATGGGTGGGGACCTGTGATGTTTAAGACAGAATCCTGGTAGCTGAGCAGTCCATGATATGCAACACACCACTTTGACTCTTACTTGGGCTAGACAAGCAGTCAGAGACCACATTTGATCAATCGGTTGGTCATGTCAAGCTCTAGCACCTATATGATTGTCCCAATCCTATTGCTCTTATGGTAAACCCCTAACCTTTTTATCATTTGTGCTAGAAGGCAATGCCTGAGGATCTTAGTGTCTTGGGTATGATGCTAAATTGCATCTAGTGGTAAGGTTCCAATTTTGGAGTTCTGGGGAGTATGGAGTACCCCTTCATTGTCATTACTCCCAGGTCCACTGACTCAGAGTAGTAGTACCTGTTAGGGTCCCATCTATGGGTTAAATAGATCAAGATGAGTTAAAACAAAACAAAAGGTGTTAAAAAAAAGTTTTAAAAATTGAATGAAATAAAAACGCTTAAAATAACCCATGGATTGATATGCCATAAAATCCATCAAACCCTATAATAAAAAAATAAATAAAAGATAAAAAAAAAACTTAAGCCCGTACATTTCTGATATACACCCCTGAAGATGAAGTTTCTACTTTGAAATCGATAAGACAAAAATAATATCTTTTTGTTTTTATTTTTTATACGCATTGTAATTGCCTTCAAATCATTAATATATTATAACATACTTAACAATGCTTCAAGCAAATTACCAATTACTTTTAAATAAAAAATAATTTTTTAATGTTGGCATATCTATATCTATTACAAGGCTGTAAGATATCTGATAAATATTATTAATAATGAACATAGATTATTAAAACTAACTAAACACTGGGTTAAGTAACAAAATAAAAATTTATTTCACTTCCCTCTGAAATCAGAATTTAAACTCTTTTGAGTTTTCTTGTGGATTATAATGCTTCTGATTTTTTAAAAATAAAATTCATTTTATTTTTAACACAGAATATGCATTTTCAAAATTTTAAAAAATTCCGGCTCCAAACATGAACATTCGTTTGTACCCCTCCTGTTTGTAACGGTTTACTTATTCCGTCTCTCCATCATAAATATTTCGCTCTTGATGAAGACCGCTTTAATAAAAGGTCGAAACAGATTTCTGTCAGTGAACTATAACATCATTTGTTTGTTTTTTTTCTAAAAATGTTTAATTCATATATATGTGTGTGTGATTTGTTTAAAATTCTGATTAAATTTGTGAAATGATTTTCATTAACTTTATGCGCATTGATTAATGTTCCAAAAATCAGTTTGATATCGTTGGCCCCAAATTGTGGACATATCAGATATTAAGCTGATAAGAACAGATACTACACTTTGATCTTAGCCAAAAGACCGAGATGGGATAGTGATAGATTGATACAAGATGGACTTGCGGTCAGTCTTTTTAATGAAAGATAATTTGGTCTAAATTTTGATCTATTTTCTGGCCATAAAAGAAAAGAAAGAAGCTTATGAGGTTAGCCAGGTAGACTTAAGCCGCTATCAGTCAATATATGTTGCATAGTCACTGTCTTTAGATCTGATTAAATTATTATAAGAAACCAATTGATAAGTACATAAGCAAATAGGCTGAAGCATTTAATGATCAATGACTGCTTATTAAAGAGGCTCAGACAGAAATCCTCATTGAATAGGTGTCTGACTTAGTGACATTAGCTAGCAGCCAAAAATAATACAAGGTTAGATTTTTTCTTAATATAAAATGTATAAAAAGTACTTCTGCTAGAGATAAAAATGCAACTGACAAATATAGTACACATAAAAAAAAAATTTTTAATTAAAAATTAAAAAAAAAAAAAATTTAATAAAGAATAAAAATAAAAATCTCAAAATTGTAAGTAAGTCAACCGCAAAGGAGTCTATCCCCTTTTCAATAGTGGTAGACCAAGGAGATTGTTTTGGCATCTGAGGTGGAGTGCCACACCTACCATCAGCTCACTTTACCGCAAAGATCCCTGTGCTACTCATACACCGAGTTGGTGAGGGCCGGTATCGAACCGGGACCCTTGTGGTTTCTAGCCGAATGCTCTACCGACCGAGTTAACCTGGCCCTAATGTATAAAAAGTAGTTCTGTTATAGATAAAAATGCAACTGACGAATATAGTGTAGCAAGATGCTGATGGTCCTGAGTTTTTCGAGGACTACTATCAGAAAAGAGAGGAAGAAGAAATAAGAGTGAGTAAAGGTTTAAAAAAAAAAAAAAAAAAAAAAAAGTGATGAACATAAAACGGTTTGTCATGAATTTGACCAGGGCATGACCCCCGAATGAGAATTGAAAGCCAACCGGAAGTTTCGGGTGTTGACTGGAACCAGATGTCACGTGGTGACGTGGAACGACGAAGAAAAATACCAGCCTCTTTTTGCTTTCCGAGGCGTAGGGTACGGACGGGCCTCTGGTCCCTAGTGTGGGATTACAGTGTCCTCTCTCTCTGCCTTTCCTCCTCTCCAAAACACAACCCACGAGACGAGCCCTAGAAATAAAAGCTAAGCAGCTTGTGACGATATATCTCTCGCGTTGTACTTTTTTATTGACAAGATGACCGACACGTGCCGAACACCTTTTTAGTGTCGTGAATTTGGAGGCACATTGACAAGACCCGCTATACAACATATATCGCTACGTTACAATAGTACACAGAAAAAAAAAAAATAAATAAATGATTTAATAAAGAGGGAAAATAAAAATATGAAAATTGTAAGAAATTAAAAAGATATTCCAACCATTTATTTCCTGTCATATAAATAAAAAATAAGTATTTTGCTGTGGGGAAATTGAAATCACTTTGCATGCACGGATGATGAAATAGTATAAAACATATATAAAGTAAAAGTAAAGTCGTCGGGGCAGCCTAAACAGAAAAGGTAAGTAAAATGTAAAGTCGTCGGGACGGCCTAATGTCTCCCAGTCAGCGAGGGAGTCTATCCCCTTTTCAATAGCGCTAGACCAAGGAGATTGTTTTTGGCATTTGAGGTGGAACGCCACACCTACCATCAGCTCCTTACTTTACCACACAGATCCCTGTGCTACTCATACGCTGAGTTGGCGAGGACCGTTATCGAACTAGAAACCTTGTGGTTTCTAGCCGAACGCTCTACTGACTGAGCTAACCCGGCCCCTTAATAAAACATATATACAACAGCCATATTTTGTTTTATATCTAAGGAGATGATTATGTTGACAAATATATCATATTGCATGCATACAAATAAATAATTCTTATTTATAGAGAGACAATGCTTTCACTTCATCCAGAACTCAATACATTTCTTTCATAAATGTTAAAAACCAACAGAAAAAAAATTATTTTTAAAAAATTGTTCCTCCTTTTTCTGTGCATAAAAAAAAAAAAAAATTAAAAACAATCTGAAACATCACGTTTAACGACAAAAAAAAAAAAAAAAAAATATTCCCCAATTGCATCCACAATAACGAACAGTCTTTAATGTTTCCTTGAGATCTACACCAAAAAATTTACATCTTCAAATCTCACCTCTTCAATATGAGATTCTTTTTCTTCTTCTTGGTAATTCATGAGGAAGTGCGTCCCAGTCTCCCGCCTCAAAAACCGTTACCCAGTGACTATCAAAATAACAACCACAGCTCGTCATAATTCTTGTTTATTTATCGTAATTTGTCATAACTCTTGCTTAGATATGAAGATGAATATATAGTTTGGAATAGAATGAGATAGATAGATAAACAAACAAAATAATATAGATAGATACGAACAAATGGAGATAGATATTTTCGACAAGTAAATGTATTTGGGGGGGTCGCATCTTTTTTGTCGTAATTCTTGTTTATTTAAACTAAAAACAAGACATTAAACAAACATGAATATAAAAAAATCTTAGTATTTAAAGTAATATAGATAAATATGAACAAATTGAGATATAGATAGATAGATAGATATGAAGATGGATAGTTTTGAATAGACTGAGCTGGGTCGTTATTTTAATAGTCACCGGGCAGCAACTCTTGAGGCAGGAGACCGGAACGCACTTCCTCATAAATTACCAATAAAAATGCAACTGACGAATATAGTACACAGAAAAAAAAAAAAAAAAAAAAAAAAAAAAAAAATGATTTGATAAAGAAGGAAAATAAAAATCTCAAAATTGTAAGAAATTAAAAAGATATTCCAAACATTTATTTCCTGTCATATAAATAAAAAATAAGTATTTTGCTGTGGGGAAATTGAAATCACTTTTCATGCACGAATGATGAAATAGTATAAAACATATATGCAACAGCCATATTTTGTTTTATATAAAAGAAGCCGATTATGTTGACAAATATATCATATTGCATACAAGTAAATAATTCTTATTTATAGAGACAATGTTTTCACTT
>CM042158.1:96052293-96084793 GCA_023376005.1 Doryteuthis pealeii | reverse complement strand
GAACATTTAAAAAATTCTCCGCTTTTTCCAACGTATTTCATTTCAAATAAGGATTTACTCTGATGAAGGTTGAATTTTCTTTGTGTGCAGAACATTTCTTCATTTTTTCTATTATTATTATTTCATTTCATTTGATTATTTAAAAATAATAATAGTTTGAATAATGTACACATGGATAAACCCCTGACCGAAACACGTGTAAGTAAAATTGATTAAAATATCCTATTTTATCCATTCTATACTTTCTTCCCTTTATTAATTTTTTCAACATACCATCAGATTCACTTCAAGTTTAATATATATATATATATATATATATATATATATATACTTAGCATAGTGTTTTACCAAATAACTTAATTGTATAAATTATTGCTAGTGAAGATGCAATTAACATCAAGATATGATTAGTTATGTCGCAAGACAAAATTAATATTTCCCAGTGTTGATTTTCTAATTCATTCTCTACTAGTGTGTGTGTGCACATGTATATATATATATATATATATATATATATATGTAGTGTGAGATGGTCACTATTTCAGCTTTTGCTGGAATGGTGTACCAAAAGCAGTATTAATTGGTAGAGTGCTCAATATAAAATAGAGCTGTTATATAATATAATAAGATAAATATATAGGTTTTACATATCTATTTATTGGGTGACAAAGGAACATTCACAACCATATTGGTTTCATGCGATGCATTCATCAGGTGAAGATGTTTCAAATGTGAGGAAAATCGAAAAAATTTCAAAAAATATGGTTGTGAATGTTCCTTTGTCACCCAATAAATAGATATGTAAAACCTATATATATATATATATATATATATATATATTGTATTTAGATTTTTTGTATTCATCTTTACTGTTATATACACAATGTTTTGATTGATGTGCCTTCTTGTTCAGGTGTTTCTTGTCAAACTCCGAAGCCTTCATGTCAAAATCTGTGTCTTTCACAAAACTTTGAACTGATCCCTTTAATTAATCCATTGGCTAAATTGTTATCATTCCATCAATTATGACTGAATAGAAGTTTTAAGATTTTGTTCATCTGAGTTTCAATCCATAATAGTATAAAACTTTAGTAAAGAATCAAATTGGAAATTTTTTTTTTTTTTTTTTTGGGGGGGGGTATAATTTGACTGTTGCACAAACAAAACATTGAAAAATTTATGATAATCTCATTTAAATAAGGAAATCATTATTTTTGCATGTCTATCAATTTGAGAAACATGATTATTTAAACAAAAAATAAATAAAATAAAAAATTATATTGTTTATTGGCATTTCTTATATAATTCAGAGTATAGAATCAAAATGGCACCAATTAGTCAATATTTAATTTTTAAAGTAATTTGCTTTTTGTAATGATAATCTAATCTAGTCTTTTTAATTACTGGTTCGCATATTGCGTTCATCTCTGTACTTGAAAAAAATTTCAGACAAATAATATATACATATACAGTGATGCTCTTTTTGATTTAGTACATCCTGGGACGCACGTATTTCCTTTGAAGGAGTCCCCAGGAAAATTTATGGGTCCCAACTAAAGCTGTCTAATTCCTACCTTGTAACATATCCTGTGTCTCTAAGAAACTATTGAAATGTATTTACAGTTAGCTTGAAATGGTGAGGAAAGAAAAAAGAAAAACACTGGGATGCATGAATACGATTTTACGGCGTTCTTTTAGATTTTTATGCGTCAGGGATGCAGAATGTAGCTATCAGCCTTTCTGCATATACCGTATTTGATGGCATATAAGACACACCCCCATTTCAGCAGGTCAGATTCAGGGAAAAAAAAGATAGTGTATTTAAGCATATATTGTTGAAAACAGTCTAGCTGTACATTACACAAGCAGAAACATAGCTGTATAAAAGCAATTTGGCAGTACAGGCAAGCAATAAGCATACACAAGACATTCAATAGCAGGAAATAATAATAAAATTAATAATAAACTTCACCTACGATGTATATGACGCAGGGCAATTTTTTGAGCCAAAATTTTGGAAAAAAAGTGTATCCTATATGCCGTCAAATATAGAAGCGCGTGGTGTAATGGTTAAAGTCATGGGAAATGGACTCATTGTGCCGAGTTCAAATCCTGGACGTGGTAATTTCATTTCACTTAGTGCTAATACCCTTGGGGAAGGTATGAATCCTATTCTCCCACCAGCTATGGATAAATAGTAGGGTAGACTGGACTCTTTAACCTTGGTTAGGCAACCAGTCTAGGAGAAGGAAAACTCTGAATTCAAACCTGTTAAACTGCTTAAAAAATTGACCTTGTGTCACATCCTGCTCATGCGGAGGGGTTGGCAAATATATATATATATATATATTATATATACACACACACACACCCGTCAAATATGGTATATCATTTGATAAACAAAATGCTTCAACATTAGATTGACCAAATAAGGGTATATTGGTATCGGTGAAAGGAAAAATGTACAGGAAACATCTAAGAAGATGCCACACCCACACTGCCTCCCTTTTTGGTTTACTAATAAAAAGCATGTCTTAGCAGAATCAGTTACCAGGAAATGAATTTGATATGAGAGTCTGTCATGCTTACTCAGTACTTTCTAAACTTTAGAAATTAAGGGTCAGTTTCCTCATACCCCCCCCAAAAAGTTAGCAATGTATAAATAAAAATGAAGATATTCAACATGTATAAATTTGAGTAGAACTTTCATGCTTAACATAACGGTAATCTGAACATTAGCTACATAAATGAGAGTAACCTCCCCTTGTTTATTTCACTATGAGAAAGCCATATGTTTTGTGCGGCCATTTTTATTTCACTGTAATCAATACAACTGCATGTTTTAACATGAAAATACATAAATTGTGTTCTTAATAACAACTAAGTTCATTTCAAATAAGGCGCAAGCACAAGCATTTTATGATATTTTCGTATTAAAACATGCAGTTGTATTGATTCAAACAAATTCGTATTTTCAGTATAGATTTATGGTGAAATGAAAATGGCCAACCAAAACATGGCTTCCTCAAAGTGAAATAAACAAGGGGAGGTTACTCTCATTTATGTAGCTAATGTTCAGATTACCAACATAACTATAACTGCCATTACTAAACTTATTTAAGCCCAAAGATATACAAGATGAGCTCGAGATACTGTAAGAATTTATTTATATTGATTTTGATGTCATGGGCAATGTATGAAGTACACATTTATTTGCAGGTTTGTAAAGGGCAATAGAACTTACTACTACGACTTGCTGTCCATCGTATCCGATGATGACACCATGCAAATCATTTTCCTCCAATTTAATCGGTCTCTGATTGCGTTTTGCCAACTGCCTATGGGGATATTCAAGTCCTTCAGGTTTCTTTTGATGTTATCTTTGTACCGGAGCTTTGGTCTACCGATTCTATGTGATCCCTCTCTTAGTTGAGCGTACAGAATCTACTTTGGTAGTCTGTCATCCCCAAGTCTGTTTAAGTGGCCAGCCCATCTCAGGTTGCGTTGGACAAGTATTTCATGCATGCCAGGAAGTCCAATTCTCTTCAGGATGGTCCTGTTTGAAACATGTTGCCACCACCTGACATTTAATATGCTGCGCAAGTGACGCATGTAGTAGACATGTAGTCTATGGGCATCCACTTTGTATATCGTCAGAGGCTTCTGGAGGGTTGAGAGAACTATGGAGCAGTATACTGCACATTAATACATACAATAGAACTTGTGTTTATCAAAAACAACAATTGAGAAATCATGCTTGATGTTTGACTTGCTGATAGGCTATAATGATCATTATCAAATAAGATATCTATAAAGTACTAGTGGGAACAATGGATATACCATAGTAGGATAATTTCACTATTGCAAAATAGTTCAATATGTAAAAAGTATAATCTCAGGCAAAATTCTTTCTTTTTCCCTTATTTCTTATTTCTTTTTATTTCATTGAAACAGACAATAAGTGCTATCACTTCCTATCTCTCATCTTTCTTTCTATATTTGCTAAAATATTTCTTTTTCCCTCTGATGTGCAGCAGGTTTTTTTTCTCCTTTTTCTTTCCTCATAATTACAGCGATATAGTCCATTATTTATCTGAGGTGATGGCAGGGTATAACATTTGAACACATGCATTCATATCTTATGAATCAAAACAGAATGGTCCATTATTTATCTGGGGTTATTTTAAGGTAATTTACTGAAGTCAACTGCTACAGTCGAGAAAGTTCAAGAGTGCTACAAATTGTACAAGCCAAAACTTGGACCGAGATTGAAAGACAAATTGCAGGGTTAAGTTGTAGTCTCCCCAATGAATTCAAAAATCCCACTGTAAACATTATTTGATAGCAGATTTTGATTGAAATACTAAAGAGGTTTGCAATGTAATAGGATGGTAGAAAAAGAAAAAAAAAAAAACAGACTTCATTTAAGAGGCAATGAAAATTTATGTCACATTCTAATAAATTGGTTGGTTGGATTTTATGGCATATCAACCCTTGGGTTATTTTAAGCTGAAGACTTTTTTGTTTTATTCATTCATATTGGAAATTCAAAATTTAACAAGTTTTTGTTCCTCATTATTTAGAAAATCAAAAAATCAAATATACAAGAGTATGGGTTCAAACATTCGTTCTCAACAGATATTAAAAAAAAAAAAAAAAAAAAAAAAAAAAAGAAATTACAGTTATTCGCCCATTTCATTCATAACAAAGAAAAAAAAAGGAGGAGAAAGAAAAGAAAAAAAGAAGAGGAAAAAAAAATATTACCACACAGAAAAAACTTAAGCACGTACATTTCTGATATTCTTCTCTGAAGATAAAGTTTCTACTTTGAAATTGATAAGACAAAAATAACATCTTTTTGTTTTCATTTTTTATATGCATTGTAATTGCCTTCAAATCATTATTATTATTATAATATATATATATATATATATATATATATATATATACACATTGTATCTTTTTGTTAGGCTTAGAATTTTTAGCTTTATCATTGCTATCTGTCATAAATTTTGTGAATATTGAAATTTTTTTCTGGTTATATAACTTCTTTTTTCAGTGAATCCTATTATTTTGTAAAACCCATCTAATGAGACTGGGGATCTTAAGAATTAAAAAAAAAATTTTTTGAGTTTTTGGTTGAAATAAATTATTACGGGATGATGGTTTGTTAAGTTTTTCTTTCTTTGAAAGTTTATATATAAAGCATTATCGTTACGAGTTAATTTAGCCTAACAGGTTCATCATAAGTGACTTTCATTTCATGATAAGAACTGAACAAACAAAATCATATATATTTATATATATATATAAGATATATGACATTAAAATCAAAATTCAGTATTTATTTATTTAGTATATTTTGGTTATTTATGAGTTTCATCAGATAATAAATTATTAACATCTTTTAAGAGAATACTGGAAACACTAAGTTGCCATGACAACTATGTAGACAGTTTAGTTTTTCCAGTATTTTCTTCAAAAATGTATAACTTCTTTCAAAACATTTATCTGATCAAAATTGTAAATGACTGAAACATTATATTAAATAAATTTTGGTTTTTACATTTCTTCCGGTGTCAGACATTTTATCTTATATATATACAGGGTGTGATACACATACACACAAGTTGGGGTTAGCGTGGATATGAAGTCAATGAGGTTTGGTTGCTGAGTTTCTTGTCTATGTAATTTTCTTAACCAAGCTTGGTTTGGAAATTAGGACCAAGTAACCAATAAGCACCCCAGCTGGGAGCTGTTTTGAAAGGAACACCTGAATTCAAACCTGTTAAATTCCACTTAAGAAATTGATAGTGTGTCGCATTCTTCTTGTGCGGGGAGGGGGGTAATTATATATATATATATATATATATATATTTAAAAAATATTTTAAAAATATATAAAAAAAATATATAAAAAATTTTTTTTTTTAAATATAAATATAATATAAAAAAAAATATAAATATAAAAAAAAATATTTAAAAAAATTCACTCTGTTGAAGGTCGTAAAAAATCTCTGTGTACGGAATATTTTTACATTTTTTTTATTATTATTATCATCATTTCAACTCCATTTGATTATTTTAATAATAATAATAGCATAAATCCGTATACATTTTGATAAATGGACCGAAACACATGTGTAAGTGATATCGATAAAATTCATTTTTATCCATCTACATTTCTTTACTCATTTTTTGCTCATATTGTCGGATTCAATTCCTTCTTATATATATATATATATATATATATATATATATATATATATTATATAATGTATGTGTGTGTGAAATAGTTATATAAAAAAAGTGTATAATTATATAAAAAAACGAAACGGTTTGCACATTCTCTCCTGTTGAGCCCATGCATTTGTAAACATCCTTTGTTTTTTCAATATATATATATATATATATATATACACATACATACATACACACACATACATACATACATACACACACACCTAAAATCCACAAAATCAGAAGCCTAAAGGGATTTAAACTGTGATTTTTCCAATTTTCAGTGACCCATCTGTTACTATAAATTGATTATTCAACTCAATTTTTGCATTGAAGTCCTTAAGTCTAATATATGTTGATATTTACTAAACTTATCAAAAGTCCATTACTAGGTTAAATGGTGGTCAAAAGATCATATTGCACCAACTCATTAGGCAGACAAACAAATCAGTTTCTAAATTCCTGCTTTTTGTACAAAAATGCTAAGCCCGGTCACCAGTAGAAAAATACACAACTATCTCAGCTATCAAGCAAAGACAACCATTTATCCTGAAGAAAGAAAAGAAAAAAATTAGTGAAATAGATCACTAATCAGGACTGAGCCTATTCTAGTAGTGACCAGGTTTGAATTCAGAGTTTTCCTTCTCCTAGTCTGGTAGCCTAACCAAGGTTAAAGAGGCCAGTCTGCCTTACTATTTACCCAAAGCTGGAGGGAGAATAGTTGGATTCATACCTTTCCCATGGGTATTAGCGTAATGTGTAATTTCGTCCAGGATTTGAACCCGGGTCAATGAGTCCATTTCCTACGACTAACCATTACACCACGGCCTCCAACTCAACCTGAATGGTTATTTCTCTTCAAAATCAGAAACAATTTGTTGTTATTAATGGATTTTATCTGAAATGATCTCAACTTCCTTAATTTTGACTTCTAACAAGCCCAACCAAACTGTTAACAAGGATTGAACTATGAGCTTCTTCTAAAATGGTGAGTTTGTGGAGAAAGAAAACAAACAAAATCTTTTACATTTGATTCCATCATCCAGATTCATAGTGTTACCTTTCAGAAGAAATCAGTCAAGCAATCATAATATGTTAACATCAAATTGAAAAGGATTAGCAAACTTTAAAAAATAAAGAAAAATTAGAAAAAAAAACAAACAAAAAAAAACAAAAAAAACCATTGAGCTTATCTGCTTCCAATACAAGATTGCAAATTGAAAAATAAAATGGAAATTTCTCCTTGTCAACAAGAAAGCAGTATCAACCTTTATAACAATGAGAAACTAAAGCTTTTTTATTTTTTATTTTTATTTTTTTTTTACTGTATTTAAATATTAATAACTTGTTATGTTGTAATTCATATCTGATCACAGTCAAGTGACCCAAATAGTTTATCAAAATAGTTTTTAAAAAAAATATTTTAAAAATTTTTAAAAGGGGGGGGGAGCTTGTTTTGCTGAGGGAGAGCGCTACACCTACAATCAGCTTCACACCTTACTGCACAAATCAGATTACCCAAAGCTGTGCTACTCATGCGCTGAGTTAGCGAAGAGTGGTATCAAACTCAGAACCTTGAGACTCCTAGGTGAATAAGCATATCGTTAATACAGTGATGTTTGATAGCTTTTTGATTTAGTGTGTCCTAGGATGCACATATTTGCTTTGAACGAGTCCCCAGGAAAATTTATGGGTGCCAACTAAAGCCGGCTAACTCCTACCTTGTAACCTATTCTATGCAATTCGTTTCTAAGAAAATATTGAAATGTATTTACAATTAGCTTGAAATGGCGAGGGAAGAAAAAAGAAAAACACTGGGATGCATGGATATGATTTTACTGCGTCCTTTTAGATTTTTGTGTGTCAGGGATGCAGGACGTGTATCTATCATCATCTCTGACAATGATAATAAAATAAAGCTTTTAAAGGGAGATCGTTTTGCTGAGGGAGAGCGCTACATCTACCATCAGCTTCCCACTTTACTGCACAAATCAGATTACTTAAGCTATGCTACTCATGCACTGAGTTGGCAAGGAGCGGTATCAAACTCAGAACCTTGCGATTCCTAGGCAAAAAAAACAAAACATCATTAATATGAATATAATAAATGATCCATGAAACTGTTAGTTTCCTGTTATAATAGTTGTCCATGATGATATTGATGTTTCTATTTAGGAAGGAGTGAAGAATTCTAATTAGCATTTTAATAGCCATCTCCATTATATTAACAATTAAGAGATGAACACAAATCCCACTAAAGTAGCATTCAGTTGCAAATTAGACTGGAAATTGCTTTATTCTTTAGGTTAGAGTATTTCATATATCTTATTATGATGGAGATTGTGTGCTTTTCTGTCTGTAACCGAAACTATATCACTATTTAAGTCACAACTCCCTAAGTTATTTATGTCACATTCTCCATGATTTTATTTTTATTTAAACATAAATTATTAATAAAATTGTTTTACATTATTAATATTGTTGGCCTTATCTACATACTAATAATATGCATTTGTATTTATATATACAACAAAATAGCGGTTTACAGAGTGAACAGGAAGGCTAATTTGCATATTGATATTAAAAAATTGATTTTAATAAATATATGCTTAGTATTATTGATTTGTAATTGTTTGGTTTTATCTCAATGAATATGAGCAAGTATCTTGGGAATTAATTTTATTCTTTACTTCCTATTTTAACTAAATAGTTATAGGAAAATTTAGCAATGAAAGACAGTAGTGATGGAAGTGTAAGTTGCAGTTGTTCTATTTTTCGATTATACACTGTGGCGAGAGAAACCACGAACGTAGTAGTTCGAAGCGTGCACGACTGTGTTTGGCATGCAGAATGAGATCAGAGGCGAGTGGGGAGATTGAACTTGCATTCTCCTGATCGTGAGTCGTGGCCCGACGCATGGGAATGGCTAAACTATCCAGAGTGGCCAGGATGTGAAGGATTGACGCGTGCTGATTAGTGTCACACGTGCTGATCAGAGGAAGGAGCCCGGATGAACACTGTAATTGTGTATTTATTTGACCAGCTCTGACGAACCGGGGAGAAAGCTTGGAGTTGCATTTTGGCTGTGGTGACGAGTAGACGAGAGACAAGACCTTTTGATAATATTGGTGAGAAGAGTGCAGCATTGCTGGGAGAGTAAAATCGGACTTAACTGTGCCCCCAGAGAACATTCTTATTACATACACCCCTCTGTTTCAAATCTTTTTATCTGCATTCTTATTTAGTTTCATTAGCCTTTCTAATTTTAATATAATATTTTCTTACATTAAAACTTGAATACTTGCACCCTACGGAGGGTGCATATATTTGCTAGTTAATATAATAAAGAATATTAGTATGATGTTGCATTTTTGCTGGGTTTTCATATCTGACCCAAAAACAATCTCCCTGATCTAGCGCTAGTGAAAAGGAGATAGACTCCCTTGTTGTCTGGCTGATACCGACAATAGGCCACTTTGCCAACTTCCCTTTTCTTTTTACTGTTGCATAATTGTATGGGTGGCGTAGGGCTTTTGACAATCCCTGTAGCGAGAGCTCTGAAGGAATGGAAAATAACAGTGACAGTTACTGGCTCCAACTGACGTCAGAGGCGAGAATATCGCAAGTCAAGTGAGATTTAGTCAGTTTGCAGCCAGACTACAAGAGGGACAGAGGTGTCCTACTTCGGTTGGACTTACTCCGTGCGATGAGTTAGAAAGGGCAAATAAAGTCTTTGATCAAAGCCATAAGTCTTGTTGATTAGTTATTACATGACTTAAACGCATGCACTTAGTTAGAAAAGAAAGAAGCAACAAGTAAAGAGAAACCAGACTAGACGTAGACAATCATGACCGGAATAGAAACAGAAGAAAGAAAGGAAAACATGGTGACTAGACGAAGAACAACCAAGTAAGTTATCTATCTGTTTATATCTCTCTGATGCCTCTACTCTTGTGTATATACCCAACAAGGGTATATATATTGACCAACCCTTCCGCACGAGCAGGATGTGACACAAGGTCAATTTCTTAAGCGGAGTTCAACAGGTTTGAATTCAGAGTTTTCCTTCTCCTAGACCAGTTGCCTAACCAAGGTTAAAGAGCCCAGTCTGCCCTACTATTTATCCATAGCTGGAGGGAGAGTTAGATTCATACCTTTCCCAAGGGTATTAGCGCTAAGTGAAATGAAATTACGACATCCAGGATTTGAACTCAGGGCGACGAGTCCATTTCCCATGACTTTAACCATTACACCACGCGCTTCCAACGAGGGTATATGAGTACATAACATTACTACAAAATATGCGTTGGTCACCTGAACATGTCAGGGAAATCTAGGTTCAAGGCTTTCATGGAGAAGAATCAAAATAGCAATTGGAGTTCTTGTATCAGTTGAGCTGAATTCTGAATATGCAACTTGATGCAGTTGTCAAGGTAACAACTAGTTCTACTTGATACTTGAAACACAAAGACATACTACCAGTTGGAAAGTTTAAGTAGGTCTGTGCAAAATATCAAAACACTTATTTCTATCATAAAATCTATTCACTTTCTTCCTTTGTGAACAAAAAAAATTCATTATGGCATTCTTATTTATCATCTTTATCTTAGCTTCTATAAGAAATATTGTTCAGTGTCAACAAATAACTGAAAACTATTTTTATGACCAATAAAATATTTAGAATAGAATTTTATTACATAATCTTAAGGGCAATTCCATGTCAAATCATCCAGAAAAAAATAAAATTGTCACCCACCCACTTCAATTTTTCTAAAATTTTGTACAGGTGTGGACTGTGTTGAAGTTAGACATTCCCCAAATTTTGAGCTTCCAATTCCAAGAATTGGCAGAGTTATGTCGATTTTTAGCTCTCCAAATTTGGTGGGGGTGACTTTTTGTAATCTATTTTTGTCTGTAAAATAAGTTACAGTGCTTCCCTACTCCTAAAAATTGGTTTATAAAAGCATGTTTGCCCAAGAAATCCAAAAATGCTATCAAAAAAGTCTGCAAGTCAACCAATTTTAAGTTATTGATGATTTTTTTGATTTTTTCATAGCAAGATCAATATCCCGATGTGGCACTGAATCTATGACAATTTTTTTCTATTATTATTTCACATATATTGACCATTATTTGTAGCAAAAAGATAGTTTGGTGTTTGCCCAGAACCGAAGGTACAACATTAATTTTGCAAATCAGAAATCATTAACAATTTAAAACTGGTTAACTTTAAGACTTTTTCAGAAAAATTGAAGGGGGTGGGTGACATGGCCTGGATGATTTGACATGAAATTACCCCTAAACATTTTAAGACAAAATATATAACCTAACAAATATAAATAAAAGATTTCATACTAAGAAAAAAAAAAAAAAAAAAAAAAAAAAAAGATGGGTAGTATTAGGGGTTATTCGAAATATTAGGGTGAATCAAAAGTTTTGCAATATATTGGTACAGGCTAGTTTGTGTTGTGCGTATATCATAGAGACAGTTCAAATTGTGAAAGATATAGACTCTGGTTGGTAGTTGGAGCAAAGAGCTTCCGATTTTTTACAGGAAGGGTCTCTGGCGAAAATCCAAAGGACATCTCCATCATCATCAGGAATCAACGGCTATTGGTATACTTGTCACTGTATCTGTGGAAAATCTGTGGCAAGCAAGGGCACCTCCTTCCCTTGATCGGGATATGCATGCAGGGTTTGGAGACCACTTGTGAATTTCCTATTCCTTTGTTGCATTGTTTCACTGTGTGTGTGTAATTTGAAAGACATAAATAAATGTGCAATGTTGTCTAATTTAAAAACTTATACTTTACAAATTTAGACGAGGCCATAACGCCGTAGAAGCAACAAAAATGCTTGTTGTACAAAAGGTGCAGTTGAGTAAGTGAGTAAGTAAAGTCATCGGGGTGGCCTAATGTCAGTATCAGACAGCGAGGGAGTCTATCCCTTTTCACTAGCGCTAAACCAAGGAGATTATTTTAGCATCTGAGGTGAAGCACCACACCTACCATCAGCTTCTCACTTTACCGCACAGATCCCTGTGCTACTCATATGCTGAGTTGGCGAGGGCCGGTATCGAACAGATCCCTGTGGTGAATTCATTGGATGGATCTGTCTCAACCAACCCAGGGTGTAACAGTAGGTCTTGTTTTTCATTCAGCAGAGTGTTTAGTCACCCTCCTCACCGGACAAATTCTGTGGGGGGTTACCGGTTTAGTCGCTGATAATCCGACTAAGAAACAGGTAGTACTAGGTTACATAGTACCAGTAGCATGGAATAATTTTAATATAACTAGCAAATATATGCACCCTCCGGGTGCAAGTATTTAAGTTTTAATATAATAAAATATCATTAAATTAGAAAGGCTAATGAAACTGAATAAGAATTCAGATAAAAATATTTAGAACAGAGGGGGTATGATTGAAAAATAGAATAACTTTGAAATTAACTCTTCCATCATTTTCCCTTACTCCCATCTTTCATTGGTAAATTTTCCTAATTTAACTATTTAGTTAAAATAGGAAGTAAAGAATAATATTACGGTTATTTCTTCTTGTTAATGGATTTCTTTTAAGATTTATCCCCGAGATTTTTGCTCATATTCATTAATATAAAACCAAACAATTAGAAATCAATAATACTAAGCATATATTTATTAAAATCAAATTTTTAAGATCAATATGCAAATTAGCCTTCCAATTCACACTGTAAACTGCTATTTTCTTGTATATATAAATACAATTGCATGTTATTAGTATGTAAATATGGTCAACAGTCTTAATGATGTAAAACAATTTTATTGTAATAATTGAGGTTTAAATAAAAATAAAATCATGGAGAATTTGATGTAAATAACAAAGGGAATTGTGACTGGAATGGTAATATAGTTTCGGTTACAAACACACAATCTCCATTATAATAAGATAAGCAAGATAAACTGGTTACTTGTATATCTTTTGACTCCCTTTTTTTTTTTTTCATTCTTTTTCTTATTCTGTGCATATTTTTGTTAGGAATGTCAATAATACAAAATAATAAAATTCATTCAGTTTTTGAATGCATCAAAATTTCTCAACCTGTATTTGATCCAAAAATATTACATCCGCAAGTTTTTGTGAAACAAATAACTTCAATGCTGAACAGCAGCAGATTCACATGTACCTCATGTTACCAAAATATTGCAAAACTTTTGATTCACCCTCATATAAATCAAAGATCAAAGTATAAATTGGTAGGAGACAGAAATAACAATAGTCTTAAAATATCAACCTGTAATATCATCTCAGATATGGAATTTCAAATTCAGAGGAAATTTGGTTAAAGGCTAAATATACCAGCTGTGACTTAAAAAAAAAAAAAAAAAAAAAAAAAAAAAAAAACACAAAGAACCAACATACAACAGATGGGCCAAAGTAAATTTGGAAAAAAACTATTAAATAGATAAAAATATAAGCAATAACTATGAAGAAAAGACTATACTAAAATTATCCTATGTCGAGGGTATTTTTTTCTCATGAATCACTTATTTAATTGGTTGTACAAACAAGAAAAATTTTTAGTGCTTAACTAGCAAAAAATAAAAAAACGCACTCCGGGCAGTGTAAAAGTAATTTTTTTTAAAGACATTGCATGAGTGGGGTGGTAAAAAATAAATAGAGAAAATAAAACGTTCAATATTTAAAAAAAACTACTTAAAAAGCATCATATTCATTCTACTCCACTGAGATATTTGTTTTGTTTTATGACAGTAGGGACATCCAAAACGTTTCTAAAAATTTCTCATTTAATTATTCAGACTTATCTTTATAGAAAAATTTTTAAATCGTATGAGGAAAATATATTTTGTTCGGATTTCATAAAATTAAATAGGGGGAAGGGTCAACCTAGTAAAAAAATATTTCCCCTAATATATTTTAGAAAAAACTATTTTAAACATAAATTCATCTAAAGATGAATACGTATCAAAGTTTTCATGAAAATTTAACTCTTAATTGATTTTTCATAAATTTAAAAAAAAATTACTGTGACATAAACAGGGACATAGTTTCGGATACAGACAAAAAGAGACCAAATCTCCTTTGATAAATTTCAAATACTTTTTAGTTTCGTTATAATCTAAACAACAGTGATCATCAGTAGACAAGTGTATTTTTGTAGCGTAATTATTATGGAATTCGGGAAATTGAAAAATAAAACGGTAATCGGATTTCTGGAGAAAGAGAAGAAAAAGAAATAAGAACAGAGGTTAAAGTTTGAACTCAACTGACCGACCAATGATCCTGGAAATAGATTTAAAAACAAAAATGAAAGTTTCGGGTTTTGACCGGAAATGGATGTGACGCCGAGACGAGAAACGGAAGAGGAGTAAAATCTTTCTTTTTCAGTTGATCTCTGGTGGGAGCAGACATAGCTCCCGGTTCCCCATATAGGTTTGGGACAGCAGTACAGAACATGATACTATGTTAGAAGATAGAGAGGGTATGGTCAAATTATTCTATTTCTCTCTATCTTTCCTCCTCTCTGAAAAAGAACCCACAAGCATAAAAGAAATAAACAGCCCCCTGTGACTATACAACCTGCATGTGTTGTTTCTGAACTAACGACAACTACTATAACTTGAGTTGGCCTATGCAACATATATCATTCTGGTACATTTTATTAAACTAATTATACTTGTATCTAGAAAATAAAGTTCAACGGTTACAGAGTTTAATATTTGATGCTATCAATGATATAAGCAACAAATAGCCAAAAGATTAATTAATCAATTAAATGACAATTTACTAAACACTTTAGAACTTATTTCAAACTAAGGTAAAGAAAGGTTGGTTTGGTTTTATGGCATATCAACCTCGGTGGGTCATTTAATGCCGACAAAGGTTTGAAATAAATTCATTCTTAATGGGTAATCAATTTTGTTTATAAACTCATGTTTTTCTATTTAACCCATAGCTGGGACTCTAACAGGTACTACCACTCTGGGTCACAGTGGACCAGGGAGCAATGGTGATGAAGGGGTGCACCACATTCCTCAAGCCTCCAAAACTGGAACCTCACCATCAGATAGAGTTTAACTTCATTCCCAGAACATGTAGACCCGCAGCCACCGCCTTCTAGCACCCATATGATAAAAGGGATGGGGCTTGTCATAAGGGCAATAGGGTTGGGGCAATCATATAGGTGCTAGGGTTTGACGTGACCAGCCGATTGATCAGAGGGGGCCTCTCCAACCACCCGTCTAGCCCAAGAAAGGGCTAAAGTGGAGTATTGCAAGTCATGGACTGCTCAACCACCTGGGTTCTATCCTTAAGCATCACGGGTCGCCACCCATGGCCAACACGTGGCCCCATTGAGGGGAGTCTTACCCCTCTGCAGAGGGGCAGTCGGTGCATTCTACTGCCCCAGCTGACAGGGCGGCCTTTTTTTTTTAGGAAGATTACCTGTAGTGTAGTCGCTAGCGTGCTAAATTGCAATATCATATTAAGAATGTTCGAACACTAGTCGCGCTATTAGTTCACTTTTGAACTAATACACTTGGGAAAGGTATGAAACCCCTCAACCCCAGCTATAGAAAGAGTTGGGGTTGGCCATGGGGGCAATAGGGTTGGGGTAGTAGGGTAGGTGCAGTCTGTGCATTCTAACGCCCCAGCCAACAGGACGGGGTAAAGAAAGGTTTCCTTCTGTAGTAGTAAAGGCAGCAGAATGGGCTATTGTTGGTATCAGCCAGACAGCAAGGGAGTCTATCCCCTTTTCACTAGCGCTAGACCAGTTTTGTTTTATTCATTCTGGTTGGGTATTAAATTTTTTTTATTTTTAAACTCTTTTTAAAAAAAATCTATTTGACTGATAGATGGGATCCTAACAGGTACTACCACCCCGGGTCAGAGTAGACCTGGGAGTAATGCCAATGAAGGGGCACTTCACAGAGCCCCAGAATTGGAACTTCACCACTAGATACAATTTAACGGGCATGACCAGGACACTTATTTACATGGACTCTGGTAAATTTTATGTTCTGTGCAGAATGTATGAATGAAATGGAAAAAAAAAAAAAAAAAAAAAAAAAAAAAAAGTACCAAAATGTTTGGTTTAAGTGGTTAAAACATAAACAATGTAGTCATATCGACTTCCTTTGAAGAAAATCTATGAGAGGGGGGGGGAGAGGGGGGAGATAGGGAAGGAGAGAGATAGGGAAGGGGGGAGATAGGGAAGGGGGGAGATAGGGAAGGGGGAGATAGGGAAGGGGGAGATAGGGAAGGGGGGAGATTAGGGAAGGGGGGAGATAGGGAAGGGGGAGATAGGGAAGGGGGGAGATAGGGAAGGGGGAGATAGGGAAGGGGGGAGATAGGGAAGGGGGGAGATAGGGAAGGGGGAGATAGGAGAAGGAGAGAGATAGGGAGGGGGGAGATAGAGAGAAGGAGAGAGATAGGGAAGGGGGAGAGGAGAGAAGGAGAGAGATAGGGAAGGGGGGAGAGAGAGAGAAGGAGAGAGAGGGAGGGGAGGGGGAGAGAGAGGGAGGGGGAGAGAGAGGGAGGGGGAGAGAGAGGGAGGGGGAGAGAGGGAGGGGGAGAGAGGAGAGGGAGAGAGAGGGAGGGGGAGAGAGGGAGAGGGAGAGAGAGGGAGGGAGAGAGAGAAGGAGAGGGAGAGAGGGGGAAGGAGAGGGAATGAGAGAGAGAGGGAAGGAGGAGAGAGAAGAGGAGAGAGAGAGGGAGAGAGGGAGAGAGAGAGGAGGGAGAGAGAGGGAGAGAGAGGAGGGAGAGAGAGAGGAGAGAGAGGGAGAGAGAGAGAGAGGAGAGAGAGAGGGAGAGAGAGAGAGAGAGAGAGAGAGAGAGGGGAGAGAGAGAGGAGAGAGGGAGAGAGGAGGGAGAGGGGAGAGAGAGAGAGAGAGAGAGAGAGAGAGAGAGGGAGAGAGAGAGAGAGAGAGGAGAGGAGAGAGGGGGGGGGAGTAACTACACACTTTTGCAGACATGCCCAAGTGTGTTCAGAATTGACTGTTTCAATGTGCATCTTAAAGAGTCACATCTCACATTATAGATTAAGTAATTTATTAACACTATCCGATCATTTTATTTTTATTTTTTTAAGTATTTCTTTTGTTTTGTTTTTTCCCCTAACATTTCTAATGATCGTGTTGCGCCAGTAGGCGAAGGGTTACATGGGTGTAACTCCTTTAATTTCCCAATGATTGCTGATCGTGCTCCACCAGCGGTCGGTTTAAGTGACTCTGATGGTGGAGTATCTCTCTCTATCAGACCATTTTACAAGACATTTGCATGACATATTACACCCCCCCTCGTAACTTTCCTAAAATAATTCCTCCACACCCAATATTTTTAATCGGATTTTTCGATGTTTAATCGATGTAATGAAAATGATTTTTTTCTATAAAAAAACAAAATGGAGAAGTTTCCTTCACTATTGAGTCGCAACCGTTTCACTTTCGCCAAAATAAGTATACGTCGTAAACGAATAAAGTTAAAAATAAAATAAAAACATTTTTAATTAATTATTTTTCTGAATTATTCATATCGTTAACGAAAGAGTAAAAAAATAGAAGATTGGTAAATTAAAAGTTTTTTTTTTAATAATGATTTTTCCTACTCACTTTGTTAGGACAGTGGTTGGAGCACTAGATTCAAGGTCACAAAATTTATAGAGCAATCGACAGAGATAAGTAGATGAATCATGATAACAGCTAGGAGATTTGCTTAAGATACATACTACGAAAACATGAGAAGAATCATGGCTACTGTCAAACAGTTTGGTTTGGTTTGTTTTACGGCATATCAACCTCAGTGGGTCATTTAATGCCAATAAAGTTTTGAAATAAATCAATTCTTAATGGATAATACAATTTTGTTCATAAACTCATGTTTTCTATTTAACCCATAGATGGGACCCTAACAGGTACTACCACTCCGGGTAAGAGTGGACCAGGGAGCAATGGTGATGAAGGGGTGCTCCACATTCTCCAAACCTCCAAAACTGGAACCTCACCATCAGATAGAGTTTAAAGTCATTCCCAGGACATGTAGACCTGCAGCCACCGCCTTCTAGCACCCATATGATAAAAGGGGTTGGGGCTTGCCATAAGGGCAATAGGGTTGGGAAAATCATATAGGTGCTAGGGCTTGACGTGACCAGCCGATTGATCGGAGGGGGCCTCTCCGACCGCCCGTCTAGCCCAAGATAGAGCAAACAGTTTGGATAAAATAACTAACACCGTTCATAAGTTATGCTTGCCCAAATGATATACTAAACAGATTATAAATTGATAATCATTTTTATAAAAACTAGCAAGAATATGCGCCCTCCGAGCTTTAAGTTTTAAAGTAAAAAGTAAAGTCGGCATCAGCCAATCAGCGAGGGAGTCTATCCCCTTTTCACTAGCACTAGACCAAGGAAATTGTTTTTGCATCTGAAGTGAAATGCCACACCTACCATCAGCTCCTTAATTTACCACACAGATCCCTCATACGCTGAGTTGGCAAGGGCTGGTATCGAACTAGGAACCTTGTGGTTTCTAGCTGAACGCTCTACCGACTGAGCTAACCCGGTCCTTAAGTTTTAATGTAATGAAATATTAATAAATACTATCATATTAGTAATGAAATATATTAAATTAGAAAGACTCATGAAATTAAATAAGAACACATAAAAAAATTACATTTCTTTTAATTACATTTTAATGGGTTTCTATATAAAATCATTCATAGGATTTATTCTAATACATTGGAGAATAAGACAATAATATTAGGGATCAATAACACCAAGTAATTATTTATTAAACCCGGTTTTATTAAAACCAGTATGCATATTAACCACACCATATAAAGGTTTACATAATGTAAACCTTTATTTCTTAGTGATTTGCAGGATTTTAAACACACTAATAACATGGGCAGTTTTGAGGCAAATTTAACTCAGATTTTCATAGAGATATTGTTGATATATAAGAGTTATTCTATGTCTTAATGATTTTGACTATAAATTAAATACTCATTGATAAACTTATGCAATTCCTGAGGGCAGTGTGACATTGTTTTGGTTACAGACAGACACCGAATCTCCATAATAATAAGATGACATGACAAAATAATTTTAAACTCATAACCTGATTGCTACTTTGTAATATTAGATAGAACAAGATGACTTATAAACCAAAAATAGAATCCAAATTATTTATTTATTTTCCCATTAATCTAAACGTAAACCCTACCCCCCTCCTAATTGAGTAACATGATATTACAGGTGACCCAGAAAAAACAGAACCCACAAATTCTGTAATAAAACTTAATTTTAACTAGGAGGGGTTATGGGTTAGTTTAATGGGAAAATAAATAAATAATTTGGGTTCTGTTTTTTCTGGGTCACTCTGTAATTGAACTTTCGCGCTCCGTTTTAATTTTGAGTATTATTTGCAAGTTTTGCCTAATATTGATACTTCTATTTAGAAAAAAGTGGATGATTCTAATTAATATTTTATAGTTATTTCGGTAATCTGAACATTAGCTACATAAATGAGAGTAACCTCCCCTTCTTTCTTTCATTTTGAGGAAGCCGTCTGTTTTGGTCGGCCATTTTCATTTCACCGTAAATCTACACTGAAAATACGAAATATTGTTTGAATCAATACAACTGCGTGTTTTAACACGAAAATATCATAAAATGTGTTCTTAATTGTGCATTATTTGAAATGAACTTAATTCTTATTAAGAACACATCTTATGATATTTTTGTGTTAAAACATGTAGTGGTATTGATTCGAACAAATTAGTATTTTCAGTGTAGATTTACGGTGAAATGAAAATGACCGACCAAAACATAGTGCTTCCTCAAAGTGAAACAAACAAGGGGTGGTTACTCTCATTTATGTAGCTAATGTTCAGATTACCGGTCAAATGGTATACAAAGAAATTTATATATAAGCATTTTACATTCAATAGGACATAATCGTATTAATTCTTAGTACACTGAATCTTTAACCATTCCTTAAAAACAAAAAACAAGTTAATACAATCAATAATAATTTCAAATATAAAATTGGCAAACCAAACATTTTGGTCAAAACAACTAATGTTTGGTTTATTAACCCAATAGTAGGGTAGACTGGGCTCTTTAACCAAAACAGATGGCTTCCTCAAAGTGAAAGAAACAAGGGGAGGTTACTCTCATTTATGTAGCTAATGTTTAGATTACCATTATTTCAAGAATTTGGATATAAAAAATAAAAAATTTTTTTTTTAAATGAAATTGTCAGTACAAGGAAAGACACCAGAAAATTATTATTCACTTACAAATTTGGCTGGAAATTGCTTTAATAAGAATCTTGCTACGATGTGTCGTTTTTTTGCAGGATTATAGTTAGTTTATATATATATATATATATATATATATACTGTACATACATACAAGATGGTATAAAAGTGGTGAAGGGGATTTTAAACCCTGTATGAGAATATAAATACACACACACATTATATATACTAGCAAATATATGCACCCTCCGGGCGCAAGTATTTAAGTTTTAATGTAATTAAATATTGTATCAAATTAGAAACGCTAATGAAACTAAATAAGAATGCAGATAAAAAGATTTGAAACAGAGGGAGTATAATAAAAAATAGAACAACTGAAACTTACTCTTCCATCACTCTCGTCTTTCATTGTTATTTTTTTTCTAATTTAAGTATTTAGTTAAAAGAGGAAGTAAATAATAAAATGACAGTTATTTTTTCTTGTTAATAGATTTCATTTAAGATTCATTTAAGAGATTTTTGCTTATATTCATTAAAATAAAACCAAACAGTTAGAAATCAATAATACTAAGCACATATTTATTAAATTCGATTTTTTAATATTAATATGCAAATTAGCCTTCCCGTTCACACTGTAAACCGCTATTTTGTTGTATATATAAATATAATTGCATGTTGTCAGTATGTAGACATAGTTAACAGTATTGATAATGTAAGACAATTTTATTAATAATTGAGGTTTAGATAAAAAATAAAATCATGGAGAATGTAATGTCAATAATTAAGGGAATTATGACTTGAGTAGGAATATAGTTTCGGTTACAGACAGAAAAACACACAATCTCCATTATAATAAGATATATATATATATATATATATATATATATATGTATAGTAGAAAGATACAGAGAGATAACCTACTTTAAGTTTCACCAAAAATGGATCATCAGGGTTGATCGTAATGAATTAATCATAATAATTGATTAATTAAGAACGACCACAGAAGTGAATAATATACTAAATCTGCTCTACTAATATATTGAGCACTTTTCTATTCTTTATAACACCAACTTATTCAGGTAATAATTGTATCGACAGTCAAAGTTGTGATTATATTCTATTTCCTGTTAAGTCATCTTCTTTATTATATATATATAATATATATATATATATATATATGTTCTACACACAGAATAATTCTTTACTGAAATTCACTTGTCATTATTATCTTCTATAATTATCGAATTTTATGCGATATACGTATTGTAATTGCTTTCAAGCAAAAATATAAATAATATATACTTTATTCAACAATGCTTCTAAAATAAACAAACATCCAAAAATCTTATTTCCTTCGCCAAAGAGCATAAGGCCCGGGTTTGTTATTATTCACTCAATGTCCCCTTACCTCATATGGTAGAGACGTATCAGTATCATTGACAGGTTAATTTCGCAAGGGTTGTCCCATGCTGTATCGTGGCCGAAGCAGTATGGTTTCTGACTATCCTGCTGAAGTCCCGGGTTTCGATTTCTGTCGGAGGGAAATCGTTAGTATACATCGCTGATGAGACTTAATAAAGTTGAAACCGTCTGTACGATGTTCTACACACAGAATAATTCTTTACCGAAATTCACTTGTCATTATTATTTTCTATAATTATCGAATTTTATGCGATATACGCATTGTAATTGCCTTCAAGCAAAAATATAAATAATAATAATAATAAATTATATATATATATATAAAAATTTTTTAAATCACTCTGATGAAGGTCATCAAAATCTCTCTGTGTACGGAACATTTTATACATTTTTCCTATTATTATTATCATCATCATCATTTCCACTCCATCTGATTATTTTAATAATAATAATAATGTAAATCCGTATACATTTTGATAAACAGACCTAAACACATGTGTAAGTGATATCGATTAAATTCATTTTTATCCATCTACATTTCTTTACTCATTTTTTCCTCATATATATATATATATATTATATATATACACACACACACACACACACACATACAAAATGAGAATCGTTGTAATATATAGAAGATAGATGCTGTTACCAATATCAAAAATTGGTCAATTTTAAATGTACCAGGATTTGTTTTTCTTCATTTAACCCTTTGAGCCCTGTGCTCCTGATCCTAATTTTACCCTCTGGCATTTGAGCATGATCTCTGCACTGGTAAAACAGTGTGGGTGGAGGAAAAAAAAAAAAAAAAAAAAGGTACCACCAGTATAGCAATGTAAAGTCATCGGGGTGGCCTAAAGTTGGTATCAGCCAGACAGCAAGAGAGTCTGCCCCCTTTTCACTAGTGCTAGGCCAAGGAGATTGTTTTGTAGCATCTGAGACAGAGCACCACACCTACCATCAGCTCCTCATTTTACCGCACCGATCCCTGTGCTACTCATACGCCAAGTTGGCAAGGGCTGGTACCGAACCAACAACCTTGTGGTTCCCAGGTGACAAAGGGTTAAAAATTAAAGTTCTATAAAAAGAAAAGATTTTAACAATTATGATTTAAATCAAGTCAATAGCAGATTTCCTTATTCTTAACTGGGAAAAACTTGACCCAGAATATGAAAAAAAAATAAAGAAACAAATGAGATTTTAATATTTCTTACTGGAACAGCCCACCTTATACTACAAATAGAGCGGGATGCTCTGATTATTGTGTGATATTTCTCTGAATGTTTGAGATGAGGCTTGAAGATTAGTATTATCTGCGTTATTCGGACTTTGTCCCCACCTTCATTGTTATTTGTTCAACGTTTCAGCCGATATGCCCTCCGGCCTTCTTCAGGTATTTCTTGTCGGACTCGGGAAGCTTCTTTTTGAACTCAGGTTCTTTCTTGTCGTAATCGGGAGCCATCACGGAACTTTGAACCTAACCCTTTATTTAGTCCACGGGGGTATCCTGTTCTCATTCCGCTAACCATAGCTGGGGCAGGAGGTGTGTTAATTATTTTTCTAACTGCCTTCACTCAGGATTGAACTCGTTCAAAGTCCCGTAATGGCTCCCGATTATGACAAGAAGGTTCCCAAGTTCGAAAAGAAGGCTCCCGAGTCCGACAAGAAATACCTGAAGAAGGCCGGAGGGCATATCAGCTGAAACGTTTTACAAATAACAATGAAGATGGGGACAACAGTCCGAATAACACAGATAATATTGATTATGGTGTGATATAAGCCTTGCTACAATTGACCACCTAAATTTATAGACTGGGTGAGGACACGTGGTCTATTCCTCCGCCAATCAACAGCCATAATACATGGCTAGTTAACTACTTAATCACTGATACTGAACAGACGTCCATTTGCAATCATTGACGAAGGAATTTACAACCAAAGGATTTTTTACCAAGGATTTCCGCTGGACAAGCGCTCTTGTTTGAAGTTTAAAGGATGGCCCATAAAAACGTAATATTCCTGCAAATAGCTGGAAGAATAAGTTATGAAATCTTTATTTGGATTATTTAGACTTTTCAGGCTGTTCTCAGCTTTATTGTTATATACACCGATGTTTTGGCCGATGTGCCCTCCTCATAAAGATAAGAACAGCACTCAAAAAAAAAAAAAAAAAAAAAAAAAAAAAAAAATCTAAATAATACAAATTTTCAAGCCCCATTTTAGAAATTCAGACAAATAAAATCCTTATTGTTATAGAAATTTGGATTTGCTATTAATTGTCATCCTTTTGGCCGGGGGGTCCTGTGGCTTCGGCCCTGGACTGCAGAACTTAACATTGATCCCAGGGAGCCATTCCCGCAGGCAACACCTGCCCTCTCGATTTAAAGGGGCAGGGCTGGGTTTATTGCCCAGTGTCTGAGGCGCCCTCCTTGAGGGGGAATGCCAACAGGATGAACGTATTTTTTGCACCCGCCTCCCATGAGCTTCAGTTCGTCACATGGGAGACATGTTACAGTTCCAAAATCAACCTACCTTAATGTAGGACAGCTAAAATCCTTTCATAAAGTTATATTTCATAGAAATGGAAGCGCATGGTGTAATGGTTAAAGTCATGGGAAATGGACTCGTTGCCCCGAGTTCAAATCCTGGATGTGGTAATTGCATTTCACTTAGCTCTAATACCCTTGGGAAAGGTATGAATCCTACTCTCCCTCCAGCTATGGATAAATAGTAGGGCAGACTGGACTCTTTAACCTTGGCTAGACAATCGGTCTAGTAGAGGGAAAACTGAATCTAAACCTGTTGGATTCCACTTAAGAAATTGACCTTGTGTCACATCCTGCTCGTGCGGAGGGGTTGGTGTATATATATATATATATATATATATATTATATTATATTATATTATATATATTAGGGACTGGCAAACAGAGCCTCAAAGTAATTTTTGACCAAATGACTTTAGCCCCCCGACAGAAAATAATTTATCAAAAATCAAGGAATTATCGGATTTTAATGAAATTTTCAGTGTTTATTTATCGAAGAACGATCTTTATAATGCATTATTCATTTTAATTCAAAACTTTCTCATTTTTTTCAGGTCACTTAATTTTGACCCCCCTTATGTTGTGGGCATAAAATGTTTTGCAAGTTGATCATTTTTATATACTAATTACAGTATAAATAATGAGATAAAAGACCGAACTTATGAATAGAAACAAAAAAAAAAATTTTTTTACGGTTACGCTTCTATGAGAAAACAAGTACCGAAAATCGAAAAATAAAATGTAAAAAAATAATAAATAATTAATTTTTTGGAGATTTCTTTTTTACTCATTTCGATAATTATTTAATTGGCTATTATTTTATAAAATAAAAAATTATACATCGATGTTTTTCTGCTTAAAAAGGGGAGGGGGTACATTTTCAATCGAGTTTTTCTTCAAAACTTATTACTTTTATCTAAAAAAATAAGGCTTGCATTAAGTAGATATTTATTTTTAGAATCTAAAAATATAACATTTTAAACTTAACATCAGCACTTTCATATTTTAAATGAATTTTATATATTAATTTTTTCATAGCAAAAATACTAAATTAAAGTTTTGAAATAAAATAACTGATGCATTATAAAATCCATTAATTGTTAAATCAATACTGAAAATTTCATTAAAATCGGATAATTACCTGATTTTTGGTAAATTTCTTTGCAAACGCAAATGTTACAGTAAAATTGTAAACAAGCACTTAAAATCATCGAAAATGAGGCTAAATGGCGGATCGAGTCGAAATTGACCAAAACAAATGGTTTTAAATCTTTTAAAAATAAACTGTATATGTAATGATATTTTTCTTTTTTAATGATGGTCAGTATGTTACTACTTATCGATTTAGACAAAGTTTGACCTTAAATAATAGATTTAATTATTCTTAATTCGCTTTTAAAATTCCTAGCAGACGAAATTATTGCTACTGCCTAATATATATATATATATATATATATATATATATATATATATATACGGGAGAAATGTGAGGAGGTTAATCCAACAATGTGGAGAAAAGTAGACAAACACGGGATGTTATGGAAACTGGATGTTTATTGTCACTAAATAATAAACATCCTGTTTCCATAACATTTGTCTACTTTTCTCCACATATATACATATATATATTTCATAGAAATATCTCAAACTTATTTTGATATATCAATAATTCATTGCTACACGTTCCTTTCAAGAGAGAGAAAAAAAAGTTGAAAGTTAAAAGAATTATTGTGAAAAGTGCAACCATCCAAGTTATTTCCCAGACAATATAATGACTAAAGAGAAAAGCTAACTTGTATTACAAGCCACTGTATGTTGTAGAGAAAATTTATTTCCTCTAACATTCTAATCTTACACCACACAACAGACTAACATAGGATTATTAGCTCAAGGCAAAGTTTAATACTGCCAGCTTTGCAGCAAATAATTAAAAACAGATAGGTTCAAAAATAACAAAGTTCAAATGTTAGATAGAAGCTAAAGAATGAATAGAAAAACTTTTTTTTTAAATGTTTAACACACAAAAGAACATGTGGCATATCCACTTGTTAAATCACCATATTAGATTTGGCTTGGTTTGTTTTACGGCATATCAACCTCAGTGGGTCATTTAATGCCTACAAAGTTTTTAAATAAATTCATTCTTAATGGATACTCAATTTTCTTATAAACACATTTTTCTATTTAACCCATAGATGGGACCCTAACAGGTACTACCACTCCGGGTCAGAGTGGACCAGGGAGCAATGGTGATAAAGGGGTGCTCCACATTCCCCAAATTTCCAAAACTGGAACCTCACCATCAGAGAGAGTTTAACATCATTCCCAGGACGAAGACCCTCAGCCACCACCTTCTAGCACTCATATGATAAAAAGGGTTGGGGGTTACAATAAGGGCAATAGGTCGGGACAATCATATAGGTGCTAGGTCTTGACATAACCAGCTGATTGATTGGAGGGGGCCTCTCCGACTGCCCGTCTAGCCTAAGCATCACGGGTCACCACCTACGGCAAACAAGTGGCCCCATTGGGGGAGTCTTACCCCTTTACAGAGGTGCAGTCGGTGTATTCTAACGACCCAAGCCGACAGCGCGGTCACCACATTAGAATAAATAAATAAATAAATAAGAAAAAAATTGATATGCTACATAATCTAGTTCATTCTTTTATGGCATTGTTTTCTGGGGTTAACAGATACTACCCCTCTTATGTTAGAGTGGGTCTGAGAGTAAAAGCAAGGAAGGGGTAATCCACACTCCACAGAACTGGAGCCTTACCATCAGAGGCAGTTTAGAGTCTTACCCAGGGCACCCAGTTTTTTTTAGAAGGGTGGTATGTGGGTGTGGTTCTTCAGGATATACAGTCAGCATATTCGAAGCCCTGCTGACAGAGCATTTTTCTCTTGAAATAATTATATTCCTGTTTCTCTTATTTTTGTTCATCATCATATATAAAGTTTATATATAATGATGATCTGAGAGAAAGTTATAAGTTATAGTAACATGGTTTATATTATAAACAATGTTACTATAACTTATAACTTCCTCGCAGACCCTATAAAGGTGCAAACTGATGCAAGGTTAATGACCTGAAAAGAATTACTTGGTGAATACTTATTCACAAAGGACATATAGCCTAAAATCAAATCAGATTTTAAACTACATGAACTTGTGGAAAAGGCTTACAATCTATAGTAAGTGAAAAATCCGCGTTTTTTTCAATACAATTTTGACAACAAGCCATTTTCAAACAGTGTCTCAGGTTGAACATGAATGAAATTGACCGAAAAAAATGTATTAAAAATAAATTACATGTGTAATATTATTTTGTTTTTTGATTGATGCTCATTATGTTACTACTTTTCGACTTATACAAAATTTGACCTTAAATAATCGATTTAATTAATTTTTATTAGCAGCCGAATTTTTGGGTATACCTAATCTATAGATTTTCAAGCAAAGGATTTTATAACGTTGCACAGCAGGACTCATTTCCAAATTGCATTTTTTTTTTATCAACCATATGAGAGAGTGATCTATGACAGCAGTTTTCAACAGATCTTTTAGACCCACCCCATAAAAAAATAAAAATAAAAAAAATAAAACATCTCACCCACAGCATCAGCTGGATTTTGCCAAAACTTTTTTTGCATACCATAAAGAGAATTAAATTGTAGTTAGTTAAGTCCAACATATCTAACTCCGGTTTCGACTGGGATGTCGGGGGGGGGGTCCGGTGGCTTCGACCGCTGGACCTTACAAGCTTACATCGTTGACCCCCAGGGGGCCATCCCCCAGGCAACACCTGCCCACACCCCCCGATTTAAAGGCCGCCCCTTTAAATGGGGGGGGGGCTGGGTTTATTGCCCAACGCCTGAGGCGCTCCCTGGAGGGGGAATACTGACGGGATCAATGCATTTTTTGCACCCGCCACAAATGAATCACGGCTTGTTGGTGGTCCCACATTAATAGGGCCTTGTGCCTAACCCGTACACGTGGGGTACGTGGTAAATATCTAGCTAAATTAATAAATGTTACGACTTTTTAAGAATTTAATTTTTTATCCCAATGATCGTAGTAAAAGTTGAAATCTAACAAGAACTGCCTAAAACTTAAATAGATTTTTTTATTTTTTTACTATTTAGGTCATTGGATAATTTTAGAAAGAAAAATAATCCTACAAGAACTGCTGGGAGTCAATGATAACCACATGGGTCATGTTGCAATTATTTCTTTTTTACATGAGCAAAATTAAAGTTGTCATTAAACTTCCATTTCTTACAGGTAATTATGAACTTTTGTTTAGTAAATTAGGGTGTCCCAGAAAAAACAGAACCCACAAATTTTGTAATAAAACTGTTAATTTTAACTCAGTGGGTTTAGGGTTAGTTTAATGGGAAAATAAATAATTTGGGTTCTGATTTTTCTGGGCCACCCTGTACAGAGTGTCCCAGAAAAAAAAAAACAGAACCCAAACCCTAACCCTCCTAGTTAAAATTAGCAGTTTTATTACAAAATTTGTGGGTTTTGTTTTTTCTGGGATATCCTAATTTACTAAACAAAAGTTCATAATTACCTCTCTTACATTCATTTTCTAATTGGTAACTTGGCATTAAATAACCCACAGAGGTTGATATACCGTTAAACAAAACTCAAACTAATTGGTAAGTTGTTTTGTTTGAGTTTTGGGCTGTTTTGCTTTTAATTGTTTTGTTTTTTTTAATGAATCGTTTTAGACTTAATTTAAAAAAATTTTTTTTTTTTTTTAGTGAGAATTCTAAACAGTAAGATTTTGGCTGGAGAATAGTAGCTATATCTTCATAATTGATTGGCTAACTAGATTAAAAGAAACTGCTTTAGACATATTTAGTAGTAGCCAATACTATTGATAGATTAATAAAAGTCCCAATGAACAACTTTATCACGAGAAATAACTATTGCTTTCTATTCGAGACATACACTAAACGACATAGTAAAAACATAAAAATAAAATTATCAAGGTAGGATTTGAAATAACTAATTAACTTCGATACTCATCATAAATATAAGTTTTTATCTATTTATTGCTTGCGGAACAAAATAGGAAAAATTACAAAGTTAACTAGTAGTAGTAGCAGCAGCAGCAGAAAAATAATCTAATCTAAACACTGCAGTAAATAGAAGTTGCAGTTGCAACGAAAAAAACAAAAACAAAAACAAAAAAAACAAAAAAAAACCCCAGATTTTTTCCTAAGTGTAGAGAGAAAAATATGAAGATTCATTTTTACTAAAAACTTTCGTAAATAGAAATTTTATCAATAAAAGACATTTGTTTAGAAATTGTTGATCCTCTTCTAAATCTAGCAAGGTATTATTTACTTCAACACAAGGATCATTTTCTTTCTACGTTCAGTCTCAACCATTTGATTTATTTATGAAAATACTATTCCAAAGTTCAGACAAAGCCAAATCATAGATAATGAAATATTCAATTTTGAAATAGATAAATAAAAATTACGAAATAAAAAAGAAATTAAATAAAAACAAAAGAGACAAAGATGGCTATTTCTATTTATTGTCGGATTTTGAAGCTAGGAATCGAAAAAGAAAGAAAGAAAAAAAACAAGTTTAATCTTTTAAAAAGAGGAATCTACAACCTAAAATATTGTAGTAACAGCAAATAAATTGATTGAAATGATCAATTATTAACGCCTTGAAAAATATGAGGAAAAAGTTGAAATAGAAAATTAGGAACGTTTTACACGGATTTAGAAAGGAGTAGTAGTAGTAGTAGTATAAAATAACAATAATAGAATTCCTTCATGCATTAAAAAAATATATAATTAGTTTATAAGTAAAAAGGAGTTTGAAACAATTTCAGGGTTGAAAATTGTTCAAAAGTAAATACAAAATTTCATATATCCATGATAAATATAGTTCCCAGCTTATGTTTAAAAACAAATTAAATAAACAACTAGAATTAAAACTAAAAAAGATTTTTTTTTTTAAATTAAGTACACAGCAAAAAAAAAAAAAAAAATCTTCATTTTGGGATATGGAGAGTAAGCATTAATATTTAGTAAATATTAATTTACTTTTATGCTAAACCTGGACTAGGTTTTACTCAAGATTAATTAAAATAAATCCGAGTACACTTTTTTTTTATTTTTTTACTAGATCAGTTTTAAGAGGAAAAAAAAATCAAAATACTAGCTGAAAATAATAGTGTTTACTAAATCCAATTTAATCACATTTTATATTGGGTCGTCGAATTTCTGAAAATTATTAACATCGTCAATTAATTTTTAATCAATCAACTTTTATAACAGGCAAAATTTAAACAACACAATTAAAAGAATTAAATAAGCCAAACGAAATGGTGTTTAAACAAGCCGTAGATTTAAAAGGAAACTTTTTAGAGGAATTCTGATTACTTTGTTTACCACATATTTTGGATATTTATATACACACAAAGTTTTATAACGACAACGTGGTCATCTGGGCAGTGGTGGAGGTCATTAAAAGATGGTTACTAAAAAAAGTCAGTCAGGTAGAAGTAACAATACTAACAATGTTTAATAATTAAACATGAAAAGACAGCACCAGTTAAAATTTGTACTATCAGTTGATCAAGGTGACTTTAATTAGATCGAACTAAGTAATCGAGATTTATGTGTGAACGTAATTTATTTTTTTGTTTTTGTTTTTCAGCAGCCATGTTGGTCTGAGATTTCAGCCGTTCGATGAGGCTGACCATTAAAAAAAAGAAATTATAAAACTTCAGTCAGTCTGAGTTCAACGTGTAAATACTTTTTAGAAACAGTGGCAATATTTAGATATTTCCTTCTTTCAAGAGAGTGATAATGGACAGGAAAGGAGTGGTTTTTGTTTTGGTATTTAATATTTTAGCTAGGGTCTTCGGGTCAACAACACATGTAATGGAGTAACTTCAAGAGACGTCTTGTGTGTGTATGCTTATGTTCGTCATTGAATTAGGTACTGTAACATTATACATAAAAGAATAACTGAAATAATGTTGTTTTAGGTATTTTTAGATTCTAACGAGCTTTTGCAGAAAGAAAACTATAGAAAGGTAACTATAATTAGCAAAAATAGTGAAAGCTGTGTAGTCAGTTTTCATGTAATGACCATAAAGTTAAAATTATTTGTTTAATGAATAAATAAAAATCAAAAGAAAACACGTGTGAATTGTCGTGTGTGCATTAAATGTATAAAAATGGTAAGGTAATAAGGTAAAGGCAAGAGCATAAATTAGTAGAATGACTAACGAAATATACACAAGATTGCAATGAACATATACAATCTATATCATACACGTGGGACATTTAATGAAATGCGTATTTCTAGTTTTTTCATGCACAGGTTTATAAAATACTGTTGCATGCACGTATACATGTGAACAACAGCAGAACTACATGCAAAGAAAAAAAAACTTTTTTGTGTGGCAAAATCCGATCATGTACGTTTAAGTACGAATGCACTGCACTACAACATCATACCTGGACAGAATTTACTTACTCATATAGATCAAGAAGATCAGTCTTAAGGACGGGGGGGGGTGAAATAAACCAAGGATTTCGGTAATGATTACTTAGTTTGTAAAGTAATACGAGTAAAAATCAGTGATAAACAAGACAAGAGAGAGAAAAAAATATGATGCACACCGTAGACAGAATGAATATGAGGGGGGGGGGGTGAAGATGGAATGGATGGGGGGGGGTATGGCGTGCAAAGTAAATAAAATGCAAAGATAAAAACATCTGGTAGGGAGATTTAGACTCAAGTTTAAAAGAAGAAAAAAAGCCTGGCCCAAAGACTTTAGCTATTTTAAGTAAATCTTAAGACCACTGTACGATTATTGAGCTGCAAGCTAATTTTATATATATATATATATATATATATATATCTTATTTATTATTACAAACATTGTTTATCATTAGTATATGCATTGATAGGAGACTAGAGACATTTTATGGTCTTCCCTTTTTTGTTCCACAATTCAGGAAAGACAAAAACAAATATAAAGAAACGAA